>JAYESA010000004.1:291885238-292165238 GCA_036927795.1 Iris macrosiphon
GCGGCATAATGGCTTGCTCGATGCATAACCACCGGAGACCTTTGGAGTTCGAGGTATAGCTTAGAATATAGATTTTGTTCTTGTGTTGCTTGTGATTGCTTGTTTTAGACTAAGTGCAGAGACCTTGTTTGTGCTAGGTTGGAGATCTGGTGTTCCTGAGGATTTCTCCGACGCGGGGCACTATTCGCTTCGGTGGAGGCGGGAAGCTTAGCCCACGTTTCGTCGGACCCTTCCGTGTCCTCGAGAGGGTCGGCGCCGTAGCGTATAGGCTTGAGTTGCCGCCTACGCTGGAGGGAGTTCATGATGTGTTCCACGTGTCGCAGTTGAGACGGTACGTGGCGGATCCCAGTCACGTATTGGATCACTCGGAGATCGCAGTGGGCCCTACTCTTAGCTATCCAGAGCAGCCGGTGGAGATTCTGGATCGACGGGAGAAGGTGTTGAGGAACCAGACTATTCCCTTGGTTCGCGTCGCGTGGAGGCATCACTCTCCAGGAGAGTCGACCTGGGAGAGGGAGGATGAAATGCGCGAGCGATACCCCTATCTCTTCGAGCCCTGAGGTATGGTTCTTTCTTTGCATTCCTGTCCTAGTTTCGTCTTTTAATTTCGAGGACGAAATTATTTTAAGGAGGGTAGACTTGTCACTACCCAATTCTAGAAAATAGGGTATATTTTTTTTATTTGATAAATAGTGGATTGTATTTAAATAATTATATTTATATTTAAATAGTGATTGCATTATTTTTATTATTTTTATTTTGATTGTTTTAGGGTTTTGGCTAGCCTGGACCCATGTCAGACCCTAGTGGACCCATGTCCGACCCAGCCCACACCCTTGTGAGAATTATTTTGGGGCTTAGATTTATTATTTTATTTTTAGGAGGTTAGTTGGAGAGATTTGGAGCTAGTTTGAGTGCTTTTGGAATCCGGAACCCAAAACCAAGTGAGTAGGGGCATTTTGGGAATTTGCAACTTAGGAAATCCCCTTTAATTCACTTGGCCGGCCCTATTTTCCACACCCACCCGTGAGACCAGCAACACAGCAGCCCCCTTGTTCCATTTTCCACTTCTTCTTCATTCTTCTTCTTCTCCACTTCTTCTTTCTTCTTCCTTCCTTCTCCAAGTAAGCTTTTCTCCATCTTTCTTCTTTCTTTCTTCCATTTCTTCTTCTTTAAGCTAACTCTCACCTTACATTTTCTCTAACCTAGGTGTGAGGAGCTTAGATCTAGTGTGGGAGCTAGAATTGGTGGCTTGGAGCTTGAGGGAGGTGAATTCTAGGGATTGTGAGACTTTGGCCTTGGGATTCCAACTCCCAAGAGGTAAAACCTAACTTTCCCCTTCCTAATTATTTTTGTGTAGTGTAATTAGTGTTGTAGAACCCTCCTAGACCCTAACCCTACCCGTAGGAGGAAGTTAGAACTAGTTTGGGTGAGTTTAGAGACTTTGACATTAGGTTTTGTATCGAATTCGGGTAGAATCCGAATTTGGCCCAATTTTGGGTGATGCCCTAGGTTAGATGGACCTAGGTAGACGTTGTCGGGTGTCTAGAGGGTGAGTGCGTATCTCCGTTCGGACACGGGAAGCCGTGTCGCGGAGAAACGGGCGTTTCGGGCGAAATTGGTGCTTTTCGTCATCGCCGATTCTAAGTGCGTGTGCGTTTCCGCCACGGGCCTAGAATCGACGCGGGAGCACATTTTCTAGGATCTAGACATCGTGTAGAGCGCGTGGGTAAATTTTGGGCCGATTTCGAGTTCGTTTGGTGTGCGTTTCAGGAGATTTTTCGAGCCGCGCACCACGTGTTCGTCGAAATGACCGAACGGCCATTTCGACTTGGTTTCCTCGTTTCGGGCTTGTGCGCGCGTTGGGTTTGTATCGGGGAGTGTGTGCTAGAGTTTTTGGGCTATATTTTATATATTTTAGGGTATTGGTGAGTGTCGGGGTCGTTGGGCGTGAGTAGGGCGTGTGGTTTGAGTGTTGTGTGCGTGGTTGTGTTTGTATTGATATGTGTCTATATATATATATATATTTATATATATGTATGTGTGTTTATGTATATATATTTATATATATGTGTGTATTTATCTTTATGTACTTGTATATGTATATGTCTATGTGTATATATATATATGTATATGTGTAAGTGTGCTTGTGTGTGTGTATGTGTATATATATATATAGGTGTATGTATATATATATATAGTTGAGAGTGTGTGTAGATATATATATATAGTTGAGAGTGTGTGTAGATATATATATATATATATATATATATATATATATATATATATATATATATATATATATATTAAGTGTTTACATATATATAGCTATGTATATATTAGTGTGTGAGTGTGTGTATTAGTGTGTTTGTGAGTGTGTAGGTGTGTGTGTTAGTGAGTGTGTTAGAATAGATATAAGTGTATATATATATAGGTATCTAGTAGTATATATATGGTTATATATGTATGTATATATATATATAGAGTGATATATATATATGTATGTTTATGGATGTATGTGTGTGTGCTTGTGTGTTGGTAGGGGGGGAAAACAGCAAGCTGCAGCAGCAGCACAGCAGCAGTAATGCAGCAGCAGCCGCAGCAAGCAAGGGCAGCAGCAGCAGTATGAAGCAAGGGCAGCAGCAGCAGTATGAAGCAAGGGCAGCAGCAGCAAGGATTAAGTGCAGCAGCAACAGCAGATGTGCGGCAGGGTAGTTTGTTAGATAGTTTATTACATAGATAGCTAAGTAGTTAAATAGATTAAATAGATAGCTAGATAGATGGATTGATAGTTAGTTAGATAAGTAGATAGCTAGTTAGATAAATAGATTAGATTCATAGATAGATAGATAGATGATAGTTAGATGGATAGATTTATAAATAGATATACTAGATATAGATAGTTAGCTAGATAGATATCTATATAAATAGAATAGATAGCTAGATAGATGGGTTAATAGTTAGACGGGTAGATAGATAGTTACCTAGATAGGTACATAGATAGTTAGACGGGTAGATAGATAGTTAGATACTTAGATATACCTATCTAAGATATAGATATCTATATGCCTATAAGTTATATATATAGGTGTATAGGTAAGGTAAAGGGTATATATGCATATGTGTGTGGATAGCTATATATACTTAGATATATATAAATATAGTAGATATCTATATTACCTAGCCTAGATTAATAACTAGGTGCATAATCAATAGCTAGATAGCTAGTTAGAGGGTTTTAGAGCGAAACCTCAATACCTTGAGATACCGAGGTATCTCGATACCTTGAGATATTCAAGGTATTGAGTTTCGAGCGGGGTATTTGAGCATTAGCCTAGGAAATGCTTGGAAGTGATTTTTATATGTTTATATATATATAATTACGCGTGCTAGCATAGGTTTTAGCGGGTTTAGGCGGGGTGCGTGGCCTAGGGCGAGGTATCGGATACCGAGGGTATCCCGGTATCTCGATTAGGCGAGTTTGTGAGTTTAGTAGCTTAATGAGCTCGGATTGACCTAGAATTTCAGGGGCACCCTAGTTTGACCTAGCTTTGACCATAATTGTCCCCGTTGACCGTAAAAGTCAACGTTTGACCTAGTTTTGACCTAGAGTTGACTTTTTGGACCCCGGGTTGACTTTTTGACCCGAATTTCACCGGTTTGACCCGTTCGACCTAGAATAGCCCTAGAAGCCTGTTTTTAATTATTTTATATCAGTTTAAATGCTTAGAACCCTGTTTAATTCTGCTTTTCGCATTAGGTCCTTGCGTCACCGGTCCGGATCTCGATCCTCATCAGTTGCTCAGGACATCAGGCGAGTACCTACCTCTGATAGTTTCCATTTCATGATAGCGTTTATATCACCTGTTCTAGAACTATAATACTTGATTCTGACACTTTATTACACGAGCTGGTACTAGTGGATCCCGTCATGAGGTGCTATCCCCCTTACCGTGTTCAGCGGGTACTCTATCACGTGTATTTCATCATGTGCTTCGGGTATTAATTATCATGTGCTATCATGTGCTTCTTGTGCTCTCGCCTTCGTGTGCGCGAGCTATTATCATGTACGTAGCATGTTGTGGTTGGATCCAATGGTATTAGTGGGGGAGGGGAGTAGTGAGTTGGTTATATGATCAAAGCCAAACAGTATTCATGTGTATGTCGGTTATGCAACTCACGCATAACGGAGTTATCGTAGTGACTTTCATGTGCAACCTAAGCCGATCATATAACAAACTTGTGCTCAAGGCACTTAGCTAGTATTCATGTTTCTCATCTGCAGTTACTTTTCTACTACTTGTATTGTTCTCCAGTTTACATTGCAGCTATTTATTGTGCTCCAGCTTATATTTATTTCCTGTGCATCTTGATTACTTTTCTATTGCTCGTCATATACACCTTACCATGCATTTGGAGTTGCTTTCAGAGTTATGTACTTCGCTCCAGTCCTGACTGGGCATATTTTTTCCAGAGGATCCTGAGGACTATTGCCCTACGTTCTACGGGCCTGGTATTGACGACTGTTGTGACCCCGTGATCGAGAAGGAGTGCGCCGAGGAGACGCCTATAGCACCCTAGTTAGCTAGGTAGGTTTCCTGGGTTTTCCAGTGGTTTGTATTTTGGATGACTGTACTTATTCTTTTGTTGCTTGAGATGTTGTAGCTTTTAGACCTGGACTGTATTATTTTGGATTGTCTTGCTCTCTTGGTTCTGTTTCTTTGTTTATATCATATCGTGCTTATATTCTTCCTCTAGATTTTGTGATTGAGAGTTGATATATATATTGCGTGGTTGTCTCCTTTGGGAGAGGATTTTATATATATATTGCGTGGTTTTGCCCTCCTTTTGGAGAGGTCATGCCGGATTTTTCAGTGAGATATAGATAGATATGGTTGACCTAGAACGGACCTTTACAGCGTTCTACCGCCGATTCTGCGGCGTAGGCTGGACGTACCCACGGCTCATGCCCGATTTTCGGGTGCGGGTTGTGACACTAAGTCAATAGAGAATTCAACTTCTCGGTCTGGGGGTAAGCCTGGAAGATCCTCAGGGAAGACATCAAGATATTCGGAGATGATAGGTAGTGGCAATTCTTCTGTTACTAGGGCTCCACAAATTTTGTTACTACCCATTTCTCTAGAACCTCTAGCAAATTCAAATTCTGGCTTGTCAGGGGGCCTGAAGATTATACTACCTCTGTGACAGTCTATAGTGGCATGATGTTGACTCAACCAATCCATACCCAGTATAATGTCAAAACTGGGAACTGGCATTACGAGTAGCCTAGCATATAGTTCTCTTCCACATAATGTAATAGGACAATTGTTACATGCATCACTAACCGGGATAATTCCTCCACCGGTAATGATCTTATAACAATTCCTAAGGGGTTCAGTGATTAAGCTATGCTTCATAAGGAAATCTACTGACATGAATGAATGTGAAGCTCCAGAATCAAATAAAGTAATGGCTGGTATTGAATTTATAAGCACAGAACCTGTGATCACGTCTGCTGTGGCTTCAGCTTCTTCCAGAGTCATTGCAAAAGCACGACCTTGCTGAGGTGCACCCCTCTGTTGCTGCTGTTGGTGCTGAGCAAAGCGTTGTTGTTGAGTTGGAAGCGGGGGTCCCCTCTGCTGTACTGCTGGGGGCTTGGCCTGGACTGGAGCCTTTGGTGCGGCTGGGCGTCCTTGAGCAGCAGGACAGTCTCTCATTTGATGCGCTGCTGAGCCGCAGTAGAGGCAGGCACCTAGCCTCTTCCTGCAGACTTGCCAAGTGTGACCTGGTTTTTGGCAAAAGTTACAAGCGGCAGCTTGTTGGTTCTGTCCTTGAGCCTGGTGTTGGGGTGCTGGAGCTCGAGGGAGAGGACGCTGAGTTTGCTGCGGGGCCCTCTGCTGTTGTTGTTGTTGGAATGGGCGTTTGTTGGGTCCCGTATTTCCGGTATCTCTCTCTCGCTTTAGTTTATGCCCCATGTCTCTCTCAACGCCTTGTGCCACGCTCAGGATTTCCTCGTAGGTGCGAGCTCGGCTAGTGGTGACAGCAAGGCGAATATCCGGAGACAGCCCCTTCTTGAATCTACGGGCTCTGTCCTCCGGGGTACGAACTATGTACTCTGTAAAGTGGCTCAACCTGCTAAATTCAGCAGTGTACTCATCAACAGATAGGTTACCTTGTTCCAGTCTCTCGAATTGGCTTTCGAGAGCTTCCCGAGCCACTTCGGGGTAGAATTTCTTCTTGAATAGCCTCTTGAAGTCCTCCCAGGTGAGGTCAGGAGCAGATAGTTGGGGTTCATCTCTGAACCAGGTCCGAGCTATGTCGAACAGTTGCAAGCTTGCGGACTCCACTTTGAGATCATCAGGGACCCGAGCAGTCTTCAGGAGTCTCTCGACATTCTCTATCCACTCATCGGCATAGAGAATGCCCTCAGTTCCGTAGAATTCCAGGGGTTTAAGGTTCTTGAAGTCTTTGGCACTCCCTGGCCTCTTGTGTGGCGACTCCTGGGACCTAAGAGCTTCTGAGAGGCTGGTTCGTAGAAGTACAGTCTGTTCTTTCTGGGATTCTACGAGTCCCTGGAACACTCCGAGTAGCTGTGCCCCATCTAGAGTAACTGCTGGAGTAGATGGAGGCGGCGGGAGTGCAAGAGTTTCGGGCACATTCTGCTCAGCTGGTTTTGATGTGCCTCCTACTGTGTTCCTTGTCTGGACCATTCTGTAAGATTAAGAGATAGGAAGATCAGAATAGATTACTTGGAAATCAAGGGCGATAGAAAAATTGATTAGGAATGATATCAAGAATTGAAATGAAGATCCTATGATGTGAATGAGCTTTTCCTAGAATCCTCAATCTTATTCCATACCCTGTCCTAGGGTATTACCCTATTTATGGATACTGGACCTGCATGGGCCACCATAAAAACGTGTCACGACCCGCACCCTAAAATTCGGGCACGAGTGTGTGGGTACGTCCAGCCTACGCCGCAGAGTCGGCGGTAGTACGCTGTCTAGGTCAAATCCACAGTTAACTAATCTAGCTCATTCACAAATAAAATAGGCAAGATAATAATAGGAAAAATATGCTTAAGATTTCAAATGAAATAAATGTGACAACAGATCAAATGTTTAATACAGAATTCAGAAATAAAATCGGGGAGAAACCCGATTACTAAGATAAAGAGCATGAAATAAAATAGCTACTGCTAACTACTCTGCAGCAGTGGTCTCCTGGGTGGGAGCTGGTTCCTCATAAGTGTCATCTGTTCCCTCATAGGGGCCATAATATGTAGGGGCAAAGTCCTCATCATCGCCTAAATCAACGGATCCAGTCAGGAAAGGAGCAAAGTACACAATGCACAACAAGATTAAACTAAATATTTATGACAATTAGACTGAGTATCATATTGAGAATATGCATAAAAGAAACAACAATAACTAAGAGTTAATGCTATAAATAGGGATATGAGAAAACAGGAATAATAAGACAAGAAATGAAACTACAACAGTCAGCAAGAACTATAACAAGGCCAGAAGCTATCTGTGTGAACTTGTGTTTGTTTTAGAATACATAGTTGGCATGTAGGGGTTTATAAGGCTAATTTGGCCGTCATAAACGGCTATTAAACAGGAATAATCAAGATCCGGCTGAGGGTACAGTCGCGTACCAACAGCTATTAAACACGGCAGGGGGAAGGGTAAACTACATGCCTTCTAGTATTCTCCCACCCGACATGAAAAGCAAGACATGAAATAAAGTATTCAAGACATGAAATCCAGTATTCTAATACTACGTGTAATCATCAAGGGTACTAGTAGAGCAGGGAATTAATTATCACAATATAAAGATTAAACTTGAAGTGCAGGTACTTGCCTGTTGTTTGGATCCAAATATAGTTTGTATCTCGGGAAAATTTCCAGAAATGAGTCCAAATGCTGAAATAAACATTACCATCATGCTTAGAAGATGTCAAATAGCTAAAAACTCCTGTCCTTGGGTCCAATTTGGAGACAAGGGCAAAACGGCAGTTTCGGGTCAAAACGGGGTCCGCCGGTGGGCCCGCTGCACCGAAAAATGTGTCCGGGTCAACGGTCTCCAAATTTACCAAACTTAGTGTCAACAGGTCGGGAACGATGATACAAACCCAATAGAACTTCCAGATTTGGATTTCGATGAGCCGATCACAAAATCGCCCGTCGAGCGGGGCCTGTGGGGCCCACGACACGCGATTTCGTCAACGTTCTCAGAATCGAACCAAACTTGACCCACAGGACCAGCGTATTGCTACGAGTCCGATGGCGCAAGTTTCGTCTCGATCCGACGAGTGTACAAGAAGTTAGGGCAAATTGCAGAAAAGTCAGATACGGGACGATGTCCGCGGATACGCGTTGATTTCGGTGTGTACGCACACCCGAATCAGCTTCCGCAAAATCTCACACGTCTGTATCGACGGCGCGCACGTATCTGTGAAGACCACACGCGACCAAGTCATCCCGTTTGGCGGGGCGTACTCAGTTCCGGGGTGAAACAGGGTCTGGCTTTTCCTGTTTTTGGATCGCGGTGTGCGATCACCACAGGACGCGATACCCCGAGCGGTTTATCCGGACACCGAGAGGGTCATACAGGCTTCACAACATAATTTACGGAATCGAAAATGGAGATACAGGGTGCAAGATACGAGTACCTGAACCGGGCTCGAGAAACAGGGATTCCTCGTGTCCTGTGTCGTGTCCGACACGAAGGAGAGGAATTAGGGTTAGGGTTTCGGGTTCTGGGAGCTGCGGCGGGTGGTCGGCCGAAGGCGCGCCGGAGAGGGGCTGGGGCGGCTCGCCGGGGCTGGGGAGTTGGCCGGTAGCGGCGGCTCGAGGCGGGCGGCGGCCGGAGCTGCTGGCTGCTGCTGCTGCTAGCCTCCGCTGCTGCTGGACGCCGGAGGCAGCGGAGGAAGGAGCAGGAGAGGGGAACGGTGGGGCGAGGTCGTCGTCGGCGAGGAGGGTCTAGGCGAGGTGGCGGTGAGCGGCGGAGCGGAGGGGAATGGCCGGAGCCGAGGGGAGGGTCGGGTTTAAATAGGCTGAAGGGGGCTGGCCAAGGCGGGGGCGAGGGGGTCGTGGCCGCGGAGGGCGGGGCGAGCCGGGTGGAGCGGCGGGCGGCGCGACCGGCGGGAGCGGAGCGGCAGGCGGCACGGCCGGCGGGAGCGGAGCGGGGAGCGGGTCAGGCGGAGTCGTGGGGGTGCTGGGGAGAACGGGTCGGCGGGCGGCTAGCGGGTCGGGTTGTCTGACCCGACCCGACCCGGAAAGAAAACGGGCTGGGAAGCTGGGCCGGCTGGGCTGTTGGGCCGGTCCACTGGGCCGGGCCGGCCCAAAACAAAAAAAATAAAAAAATAAAAATAAAATCATTTAATTAATTAATTAATTACTTAAAATAGTTTTTAGGCATTTAAAAATAGGTCTGAGGCCCAAAAATTCCAGAAAAATTACCCTAAGTCCAGTTTTTTTATTTTACACCCAAAAATATTATTTCCATGATATTTTAATATTATTTATTAACAATTAAAAATCATTTAATAATTAAAACCTTGATTTTAATTACAGAAAATTTCCAAAAATTTTTAGAAAATTGTGAAAAATCCTAGTTTTAATAATTTGAAAATTCAGGGGGGTTTACACCAGCCCATGTAATCATGGTGTCAGAATCAAGTAAACGGATCTAGAACATATGATATATACACTATCAAGTACTGAAAACTAATAGAGAATGTACTCGCCTGAGGTCCTGAGCAAATGAGATAGAACGGTGTCCGAACTGATGTCACAGAAACCTATATATAAATTTATAGGTTACTAGGTGTAATGAAAGAGAAATGAGTTTAAATAAATAAAATTGGTAATTTCTACGTCAAACTAGGTCATTTTGGTCAACAGAGTCAACTAGGTCAACACTAGTCAAAACTAGGTCTTGATTGGGTTTCTAAGTCATTACCCTAGGGTATAAGCTATACTAGCTATCAACACCATGTATCTCATATGTATAACTTAACTAATAACTAGATACCAATACCTAGACCATACTGACACTAAGTTCACTAGACCAACAAATGCTAAGTACCCCTTAGTATAACCCAACTGCTCGAGTCTTTAGTAGAACAACACCTAATACTAAGGTATTAGATCTCTAACCTTGCACCTACAACAGACATTACTTCACCCCTAAACTAAATCTGCAACCAATCCATCACCTGTACCTAATGTTCACATTCACACTCTTAACTGCCCCCCCCCAAATAGTTGCTACTTGCCTACCCATCCTTCCCAACCTGGTTGTATCTTTATCATTTGCATACTGGCACATGAAACCAACTGTCTATTCTTTGATACATGAGTATCATTCAACTAAGTCTCGCCATGATCTCTCCTGGATACTCTCACATTACTGCTGCCGTCACTGATGTTACTCTACATCAAACAGTACATTAAAGTGCACTGTTAAATCCTGGCACCAATTTAATCCCAAGTTCACTTCCCTCATCTCACACTCTAATACTCACTGCTAAAACACATGTACAACTGCATCTAAACTCCAACACTAACTGCCAGATTTTCCTTTACTTGGGTTGCAATTCTACCTCTGATCACAGTGCATTAATGCACATGATTCCCACGCCTCTGCAGCAGTGCAATGTTCCATATACTGCACTTTGAGTATTTGATACCCTCCAGGTATCAAAGATACCTCAAGCTCAAAGCCCCCTTCAACTGACTGATACACCAAAGTGTATCAGTGTTGGTGCTAATGCTGCAACAATGTGCTACTCAATAACAGATCTGGAGTAGACCTTAACCCTCTTGCCCACTGACACATTGACCCTTAACTGACTGAATACCCTACCAAATACACCCACACACATACATACTACTACTGTGTGGTACCTGAGATCTGCACACATCTAAACACTATAGTTCCTCCACACTGCATGTGCACACATGTTCACAGGTTAAAACTTGCAGTGCCTTGAGTGCACTGCATTTACCCCAGTTGCTGCTACTGAACTAAGGTACTGCCATCAAGCCCCCCTCATTGCAGTAGCTCCACACCATCACTTCACTATACTCGAGCCACAATACCCACACACAACTGAATAAACTGATACACACACAATATAGATATACTTCCATTTGTCAATGACTGATACATAACTAATCACAAGATACTCGAGTCTCTCCTATCCTTGAATCTGATACCAACTAACACCACTACTATAAATACTAACTAACTAACTAACTAACTAATATTACATAACCAACCTACTAACAATGACTAATAGATACTAATATCTAACTAATTAGCCAATGCATAATATACTAACTGAGAACACACATTCACATAGTCACTTAAGCTTACACACAGTGTAACTCTCATCCATCCCTTACCTCCCATACTCGACACACACACACTGCACTGGTATTAACATCCCCTACTTAATGTCTGATACATGAACCCTGAAGGTTGTTGTGCTTGGCTCCTTAACCCGACTGATGTGCTGTGGGTAACTTAAGACTGTTGTGTGTACTAAAGGCTGTTGTCATGGCAATATTGTTGTGACAAATAGACACCAAATCTCCCTTACTAACACAGTGTAGTTGATACATGAACCTACAAGGTCTGATACTTAATTCCCCCTGCTATACAATGACAATTAGACAGTGCACTTAGTGCACTATCACAGCTACCAACTATGTGTATCCCAATCCCTATTCTATCACAACAATGCACATTTATAGCTATATATCCATATCCAATATACACACATAAACTCATATATATATATATATATATATATATATATATATATATATATATATATATATATATATATATATATATATATATATATATATATATATATATATATATATATGGACACATACACACTGCACACTGTGCATACCACACACACAAATACACACACACACACATATATATATACACACATATACATCTATATATATACCTATATATATAACACTTAAAACATGTATACCTATCTCTAATGAGTATACATATCACTAAATAGGGGCAAAACTGAAAGCTAGGCCAAAATAACTAACTTGTCATTTCAACAAACACTTGGTGTGCCACCTCAGAAATTTCCCCAAAATGGATACAAAACTCCATGTAACTTCCACCAATGGCCTCCTATGGACCTAGTTCTTCTTCCTATGGTTAGCCCTAAGCCAAGGAAAGGTTTCTATGGATCTATTACACCATTCTAGTATGAAAATGATAAGAAAAATGAGGTTTTACCTATTGGGAGATGGATTCCCAATGTGGTTCTTTCTAATGAGCACAAGGATGAGAAATTGACTCCAACTCCAAGCAATGCTCCTTTTCTTTTAACCTCTTATAATCCTTAAGCTTTTAGCTTTCCATGGGGATACAAATGAGAGGGATTGTGATTGATTTGAAGGAATTTGGTGGAGGAAGAATGCTTGGAGGGGAGAACTAAACTTAGGGTTTCTTCATGAACAAATTAGATGGAGGCTTCCCCCCCTCCTTATAGGGTCGGCCACTTAGGGTTAGGGTTGGCTAAGGCACAATATCCAAAATGTCCCTCCATGTTGTCATAAAGAGCTATTTAATAAATGAAGAATTTAACTAAGAGGGTTTCTAATTTAATTACACGGGGTTATTGATCATGCTCTCTAATTAAATTAAGCAACCATGACTAACTAATTGGTGCACTAATGGTCATGACAAGTCTAGTTGAGTTCAAGTCTAGTTGGGTTCATTAGCAACTAGTCTAACTAAAGGCTAACACATAATCATCTATATTAAATATCAATATATATATATACAACCACACAATTTATTATGTAATAAAATATATCAATAATAATAATATTAAAATGACTAAAATATCTCTATCTTGAAAAGTGATGGTTACAGGATCAAACCCTGCCCACCCCCAACCCCCCTCCCATGTCCCAAGCCTTTTACCACTAGGCTACTATCTAAGGACATTAGTGTTTTTTCTTTTTGTATTATCTGTTTGTTATCATCTTCGGTCCAAATGGACCAAATCTCTTTGTGTATGAAATTCTTTTTGTCATCTTTAAATTTTTATTCTCTTTCTCTGTTATATATATATATATATATATATATATATATATATATATATATATATATATATATACTTTGGCATGAATAAATAATTTATTTAAAAAAATATTGATGGATTATTTACACTAACTATCCCTATATTTTATGTCTATACATGGAATATCCCTACTTTTAAACTATTCACACTGACCATCCATACTTTTTTAATTTATTACACGATATATCATTACTTTAAGATAAAAATAAAAAGTTATAACACCTAACTATCCCTATTTAAAAAAAAATTTCTAAAGGAAGAGGTGTTTAGTGTAATTAGTTTAAAAGTATGGATATCCCGTGTTATAAAAAAAAAAAGAATAGTTAGTGTAAATAACCCTAAATTGATAGTCGTCCAGGGATCTCATGACAGACAGAGAGACCCCGCATCCATAGAATATGTATTTTGATGGGACATGTCGAAAATCTGATGATGGTGTTGCATAACATTATACATTGTTCTAAAAGGCAGCCACCTAGGTCGTCTAGGCAGCGCCTAGGTGCTAGGTGACTGGTGTCTGCCCGATGTCCATCTAGGCGCTCGCCTAGTCCCCCCCGACGTCTGACTATGCATGTTGTGTAGTTTTTGTGGAATTTTTAAGCATTTTTTTTATATCTTTTAAGCCTTCTAGGCGGACTAGACGTTATGTGGCGGGTACCCATCCGACTAGCGCTTTTTACAACATTGACATTATATAGCAAAATAAGTTAGACATTTATATGTTTTTGAAGTGGAAGGAAATGTTATGTGCATCTATGCCCTGTACAAATATATGTGGAACCATGCCCGATCTAAGAACTCTTGGAACCTAAATCAGAATTTGAAAGTGAGGTCTCTTGAACGGATAAATATAAGGACAATTAATTTTTCATAAATTAAATTTTACGGGAATTGGACAACCCCTTTGAACAACTCTCAAACCATTTAGTTTTCTCCTATATTTATATATGAACATATTGGTTAAATATACGTATTCAATTATGTCAGTTTTTGTAACAGCGATGTCGTTGTAGTATAGTGGTGAGTATTCCCGCCTGTCACGCGGGTGACCCGGGTTCGATCCCCGGCAACGGCGTTGATATTTTGGTATGTGTGTTATTCTTTTATTCTTAAATTTTTTGGATTTTAGTAATAATGATCATTAGCCGCCCTACAGAGTAGTTAGTATATCTTTCATATTTCTTGTGTTTTATTCTAGAGAAGACCAACACAATAACATATCGTAATGTTCAAACGCTTCTAAATTGTTGTGTGATTGGCTGATCCTTGATAAATGAAAAATGTGATAAAATTTTCTCAGTGGAGGAATTAGGATTGGAGTCCATTTTTATTCACCCATCAAAATTAGAATATTTGTTCACCCTTCACTAAAAAATGGACACATATCATTTTCATCCAATACAAAACCATCTTGAAAGTGGTTTTATGAACATTGAAAGTAGTTTTGATATTTAATTTGACACATGTCCATTTTTTAGTGGAGGGTGAAAAAATATTCTAATTTTGATGGGTGGACAAAAATGAACTCATTAGAATAGCAATGTGCCATAAATTCTGGTTTTATATAACTTAACCGCTATGCCTTAACATATTGATCACTTCTTGAGGGGTATGTCTAGTTCCGTTATGATCACGTCAGCAATTTCAAGTTATATATATTGGACACAAGTTTTATCACTCAACTTGACAAATGAAATATCGAACTCGAGTGGCTCGTATGGTTACTGAGGGGAGGTACAAGATCCTAGCTGGGTGGCAAAAGATCAGTGAATCGAACCACGATGGCGTATTATTTTTTTCATTTATAAATGGTGGGAGTTGGGGGACAGTGGGTCCAAAGGTATGCAATGCAGTGTGCACAAAGTCCCGAACGTTATGGCAAAAATTCAAAAATAAAAATAAAAATTAATGAATGAATATTTTTCGAAAAAATTAACAAATAAAAAGACGATAAAAAAAGTAACTAGTTGAGTAATTTTAGTGACATTTTTTTCTAATAGTCAAACAAGACAAATAAAATTATTTAGAAACAAAATGATAAAGTAACTAGTAAAATATATTTAAAAAAATAACAACTTAATTAGTTGGTCTCGTGGTAATGATTCTCTAATTGCATTTCTTCATCTATGGTATGAACCATGTCATTGCTATATTGGTTACTAAAGTTTACTATGTATAAGTAAGCAGGTATAGACCTCTTTAGGCCGGCTTTCTTCTAAAGTCATTAGTACAGTCTATACAGAGTACTACTTAAATGTGTTTAGATCCTGATTGCGATTACAAGAACTTTATTATCCCACCTATCCAACGTTGATCACTTAGCCAACTATAGCAGTTTTTAAATATTGTAATGACAATATTCTTAAGTGGCAATTTAAAACTGGTGGCGATGCAGAGAAAAAGGGAGAGGTTGGACCATATTTGTTAAGTCTGTAATTAAAAATTGTGGAAGAATATGGGGCGCCTTCCATTTCCCACCACTACGTAGGAAATTAAAACCCAATGCCTCCTCATAATTTTTTTTTCCTAAAAATATTGGTTGAGTACATTAATTATATTATTTTGGACCTTAATACCCTCAACGACACTAGATGAATTTAAGTAATAGTAACATTTCAAATTAAGACTACCATTTATATCTGAACCAAATATGAGAATGATTTTTTTTTTAAATGGCTGCATATTTCCAACCTAATCAAATATGGGTATGAAAATGTTGGATTCATTTTTCATGAAAAAATAATGGGAAATTGATTCCTAAGAATATCAAACCATCATCCAAATGCCTGTAATAAAGAATTCATGATGATCAAGCTTTGAACAACAGTCTAAACCGAACTCAACTGGCTCTTGTGGTCAGTGAGAATAGTTATAACCTTCATGGCTATGCAGACGATCTTGGGATCAAACTACGAGAGAGGTGGGGGACAGTGGGCCCAAATAACATACAATGCAGCGTGTGCAAAGTTTCGTACGTATCGTCGAGTAGCTCCAAAAAAAAAAAAAAAAATAGTAATACAATCTTAATAGTACAGGTTCATATAGTGTTGTACAACAAAACAAAAATGGGAGGAACCACCATATCAGGATGTAACGACCTTAAGGCGTATTGTAGACTATTTTTATTTTATTTTTAGGGGGCGAAAGAAGGAGAAAGAACCGTGGAATTTGATGCTAGAAAGGAGATCAAGCCTTCTTTTTGTCTTTCTTCAGCTTCTCGAGCTCTAGTTTTGCATCGGGGGTATGGATTATCATGTATCTAATCAGGATAGGTCATTTCTTACCATCAAGACATTTCAGACTCAACCAGTAAGTTGCAGAAGACAGAGCCACATGAAGCAAGCCTAGTCAGCATTAATCATCCAACTCAGCTTGCTCTCTCCAGCTCAGTTTGCCAGCTCAAGCCATCTTGTCCAGCTCAGCTTCAACCTAACTGCCAAAGTAACCGACCTTGGTATCAGTATAAATAGGGGTACAATGGTGGAGGAGAGTATGAGAGATATATGTACTTAGTTTTTATGCAATTTTTCAATTTTTTTACCTCATGTAATCTTCTTCTTCCTCCTCTAATAAAAACCCTAATTCGTGCTTGAGGCATTTTCTTCAAACCCTAGCCATGGTGAATTCGATTATGGATGTCATATAGTATTGGGGGCTAACTGGCTCAGCACCCTAGGTGACATTATATGGAACTTTCAAGAGAGATGCATTGAATTTGTGGATAAGGGACAGACTTTATGACTATGTGGACTCAAGAATGATTCCATGCTTCTCAGTGAACCTCAATCCAAGGACTTAAGGCAAAAGCCTCAAATATTCCTTATTCAATTTTATTCTATGGGTGATACCAAGGAGGAAGTCACAAGTCCTGAAGACACTAGATTGATGTTTTATTGGAAAAATATGCTCATATGTTTGAAGAACCCAAAGGGCTTCCCCCCTAAAAGATCTTATGACCATAAAATCCCCTTGCTGCCAGGGATAGCTTTGGTGCGTAAAAAACCTTACAGGCATCCATATATTCAAAAAAATGAGATAGAAAGACAAGTGCGGGAGATGTTACAGACATGAATCATAAAACCTAGTAATAGCTCATACTCACTCTAGTCATATTGGTCAAGAAAAATGATGGCACATGGAGGATGTGCATTGACTTTAGAGCTCTAAATCAGATCACAGTGAAGGATAAATTTCCAATTCCTTTAATTGAAGAACTATTTAATGAGCTGAATGAGGCTCAAGTGTTCTCCAAGTTAGACTTGAGAGCTGGATATCATTAAGTGAGAATGGATGAGGAAGATATCAGTAAAACAGCTTTTAGGACTCATGAAGGGCATTATGAATTCTTAGTAATGCCCTTTAGTCTCACTAATGCTCCTTCAACTTTTCAAGCCCTTATGAATGCAGTTTTTAAACCTTACTTAAGGAAGTTTGTGCTGGTCTTTTTTGATGACATACTCATTTACAGTCCTGATTTGAACATCCAACATCAACACTTGGAGGAAGTATTCTTAATTCTTAGTTAAAATCAGCTGAGAATTAAGAGGAGCAAATACTATTTTGTGCAACACCAAGTGGGCTATCTAGGCCACGTGATCTCTAGAGGGGGCATAGAAGTTGACAGAGACAAGATCAAGGCAGTATCTGATTGGCCATTACCCAAGACCTTGAAGGAATTGAGGGGATTCTTGGGTCTTGCAGGGTACTACAGGAGGTTCATAAGAGGGTTTAGAATTATAGCTAGCCCCCTTACTCAACTTCTCAAAAAGAACTCTTTTAAATGGGGGCCAAAGCTTCTCAAGCTTTTAAAGAACTCAAGGCTGCCTTAACTCAACCCCCAGTACTTGCTATGCCCAACTTTAATGAAATTTTATTTTGGAATGTGATGCTTCATGGTCTGGAATTGGGCAGTTTTAATGCAAAAAAATAGACCAATTGCCTACTTGAGTCAACAGTTAAACGGAAGATCTGCTATTCTTTCTACCTATGAGAAAGAAATGTTAGCTATTTTATTAGCTATCAAGAAATGGGTTCAATAACTTTTGGGGAAGGCAATTTGTAATCATAACAGATCATAAAGCTTTGAAATACATGTTAGAATAAATAATTTATACAGATGCTCAGTATAAATGGGTGATGAAGTTGCATGGATACAGTTACAAGTTAGAGTATAAGAGGGGAAGAGAAAATAAAGCAGCAAATAGTCTTTCCAGGATAGGAGAACCAAATTTAGCTACTATTACAACTGTTTCTGCAGGGTGGCTCCAACAGTTTTAAGAGAAAATGCAAAATTCTTCATATTATAAGAAGTATCTAACTAAATGGGAGCAAGGTAAACTTGACACATGCAAATATAAAGTGTTGAATGGCCTCTTATACTACAAGAACAAGTTATTTTTGGACCCTACTTCAGAATTTGTCAATCTTATGCTCAAAGAGCATCATGACCAACTGACTGGAGGTCATTCAGGGTTTCATACAACTTTGCACAGACTGAAAAAAGTCTGTTATTGGAAAGGAATGAAGCCCAGCGTACTGCAACACATTAAACTTTGTGAGGTTTGCCAGAGGAACAAGATTGAGCATCTTTTCCCTGCTGGGTTGCTCCAACCCTTACCTGTGCCTAATAGTATTTGGGAGGATGTGTCTATGGATTTTATAGATGGATTACCCAACAGTTATCATAGGTCTACAATTTTTGTGGTAGTGGACAGGTTAACTAAATATGTCCATCTATTTGCATTAGGTCATCCCTATACTGCTGTGACAGCGACTCAAGTATTCATGGAGGGTGTGTTCAAACTACTTGGCATACCTAAATCCATTGTATCATACAAGGATATAATTTTCATAAGTCAGTTCTGGAAAGAGCTTTTTAAACTCCAAGGGACTCAACTCAAGTATATTACTTCATACTACCCTCAAACTGATGGTCAGACTGAGGCTGCTAACAAATATATATAGGGATACTTGAGTGTTTTTGTGGGCACAAGCCTTTTGGGCTGAATATTGGTACTATACCAATTATCATTCATCCACCAAGGTCACACCCTTTGAGGCAGTATATGGAAGACCCCTCCTAATATTCTTACATATATCCATGAATTAATTGTAAAAAAGGAAGTGGCTGAAGCTTTAATGTCAAGGGATAATGCTCTTCAATTACTCAAGGATAATTTGACCTTAGCCCAAGATATGATGAAAAAATTTACATATCTCAAACGTACATATAAAGAGTTTACAGTGGGGGACTGGATTTATCTTAGGCTCCAACCTTATAGACAGGTATCAGTTGCACAAAGGAGGCCACAAAAGTTAGCTCCTAAGTATTATGGACCTTATCAAGTGGTAGAAAGAATGGAAAAAGTTGCTTATAAACTCCAGCTCCCTGAAGATTCTCAAATACATCATGTCTTCCACATCTCCCAGTTAAAAGCTAAACTAAGTTAGAGGGTCAGGATCAATGCATGGAATCCTACTAATTGAGAAGAAATTATTCAAGAAACAGATTTAATTATAGACCGAAGACTAGTGCAGAGGAAGGGAAGAGTTGTTGCGGACTTATTGGTGCAGTGGAAGGAGGACACTCAGGAGGAGGCACAATGGGTAGCATATGAAGAATTTATCAAATAATTTCCATATTTTGACCTTGAGACAAGGTCGAATTAAGGGGGATGAATTTTTATGTACCTAATCAGGATAGATCATTCCTTACCATCAATACATTTCACACTCAACCAGTAAGTTGCAGAAGAAAGAGCCACATGAAGTAAGCCTAGTTAGCATTAGTGTAAACTCCCTCACCCAAAATAAATATTTTGTGTATATTTTATATTATTATAGATATTGAATTTCTTTAGAGTATTCTGTTATTTAATTAGCAAATGAATTTCTTGATATATTTACTTATATAAATATTTATTTAGAATCATTTTTAGGTTATTTTAGATTTTTGAAATTAATTAGGATTTATTTGGATATATATAGTCTTAATATTAGATAGATGCTAATTTAGTGTTAATAGATATTAATAAGATTTTATAAATTATTTGTATTATCTTTAATTATATTTAAGATTATAAATTATTGAGATAAATTCAAACTCTATTTTAAATTAATTCAAATCCTGAACCTACTAGGAAATCAACTTCATGCATATCCTATCCTTATTTAAATTCATCATAATCCTATCCAAATTAACAAATCTTAGTCGTATTTAATTAAGTAGTATCCACCATTATAAATACCCCATCCTTCATATTTTTCTTCCCCAAATTTCTCTCTTTTTCGTCCAAAAATTGTCAAAATTCGTCATAAATTTAGCCTCATTTTCTACTAGTTATGACGAATTAAAAAGACGATATCTCCTAGCTCCGGACTCCAAACGAGGCCTAATTTTTTTTGTTAGAACGATAATGAGGTTAGATTTCTGATTATATAAATTGTTTTTCTAAATTATTAGTATTAAATTCTGGAAAATTCATAGAGCACAGCATGTCCAAAAATAGACGTGTTTCGATGTTTTCGCGATTCTGGGAGAACTAGAATCAGAATCATGAACCGTTTAAAGTTTCGAAAAGCTAATGTCGAGATCATCGACATATATTTTTTCCAGAATTTATTTCGAAGTATTTATATACTGTTAATTCTGTAGAACTTTTAGGTTAGAATTTAACCATCGGTGCACAATACAAAATTTGTATGTGCCATAATTCCCAAACGAATTTGAATTCGGACGAGCTATAAATTCTACCATATTTTTGAAGCTGAAATCTACAAGAAATCATGCATGAAAGATGAGTTTGTGTCGGTTGACTTTTCGGTCAACAGATCGCCTCAATTTGCGTGCCATGAGTCTCGAGTTGATAAAATTTAGTTTTTTTGGACAAAATTTAGAAATTAACATAAAAATCAGAATAATAAGATTAAAATAGGATTTTAGAGTAATTATTCTAGAATTAAATAAATTAAAATAAATTATCTTTTGACGTGATAAATTTGTAATACATAGGCTATTTGGACTGTGACTTGGACTCTGATTCATACCAGCAGCAGGACCCCAGGCAAGATACCTTGCCAAATTGCTTACAGTATTTTGTATACTTAGTATATTTATGTATATTTATTATATTTCTGTTTATTTATTGCATGTGTAGTTTCTTTCCGTCATTACTATATATTAGATATGTTGACACACACTTGCCACTTAGTATCATGAGAGGACAATCATTAGGCGTATGGGCTTTTAACCACTCTGGTAAACCATAGTGACTAGCACGCACTATGGTGGTCGTGTCCGATGGTCGCTACCCCCGAGGTATGTCGATTGATGGAGTCCGAGGCTCGCTACCCCAGAGGTATGTCGGCTGATGATGTCCACTGACGAGCATGAGGTTGTGAGGATTAGATCGAGTAGCCTACCCTTGCCCATACGTCAAAAAGTTGTCCTCATTTGCATTCATATAGATGGTCTTGTACAGCATACTTATTTATTTTCAAATTATATGCATGTTTACTGTATTCAAATTGGCTCATATTTTCTGTATCTTGTTACGTCCCTCTGAGGACCTGGTCCGCTGCCAGGTGTATCTTTTCTTGAGTATTTGCAGGAGCGCAGATTTGGATGGTTACATGTGATCCGAGGATGTCTTCTCTTCGAGCTGTAATGGATAGCTGGTATTCTTATATTGTGTTGTGGTGTTGTACTTATATTGTATTTACCTCTCCATTCGAGTTGGTAGTGAATTTGTCTTCATCCAACTATCATCCTTAGATACTCCTTATTGAGATCTAGTTTCATAGATACTGGTCATTTATTTCTATATGATTTTGGTGGATGAGATTTAGATTATACCCTGTGACTTGTGACATATGTTTTATACCACTTGTGGATTTGATATTCATATTACAGCGTACGTGTGGATTTGGTTTCCATACATTGGAGTTGCCATATCCATGCGGCTGGCATGCTTACGTGTCCTAGTCCTACGTATTTTTGGGACTGGGGCGTGACATGTTTTTGTGGTGGCCCATGTAGGTCGAGAGCATATTATCTCGATTACGTTACTGTACCGAACAAGCCTGCACCTAGGACTAGAGTATAGGATCTCATCCACAATTGACTGTGATTCATCTCCTCCTATCTGTTCTATTTTGAACAATTATATCCTGCTTGATTCATGTGCTTCCCTAATAATTCCTTGAGTATAGTCTTCTGCTAGAATATAGGAACTCCTGTTATTAGGATGATAATTAGAGTAGCACACCTATTAAGAATACAACGAGAATATAGACACACCACTAAGTTTAGAATATCTAGTGAACCTAGAATTCCTTATCTTTAGATTGTTATACCATTACCCCTTGATGTATTAAGAAGACTTGAGAGTAGTATAGACATTACTAGAGTTAGTTAGAAGTTTTACCATAATGTTTGACACCTAGTATCACATAGTCTTTTGACATATTAATT
The DNA here is from genome assembly GCA_036927795.1 of Iris macrosiphon. Classification (NCBI taxonomy): domain Eukaryota; kingdom Viridiplantae; phylum Streptophyta; class Magnoliopsida; order Asparagales; family Iridaceae; genus Iris; species Iris macrosiphon. The sequence goes on from JAYESA010000004.1 coordinate 291,907,855, forward strand.
GAAGTATAACCGAATGATATTTATCGCATGCTAGCAAAAGACGACAGTGTTTATTCAGACCATAGAATTTAGAGGTCCTTGCCCTATTTGGTCGACTAGCGACTTAGATAAGGAGGTTGTATGATAATTGTAGAGATTGTAGAGTCTTTTATTATTATTGCTTATGTTATTTTTGCTTTTACGAACTTGAATTATTTTGTAACTTCTCACATCATAATCCAGCGTTATATTTTCTGTGCTACCTTGAATTATGTTGCTATTATAGCCTAGTTTTTGCAAACTTAATCTTATATCGAGCTTGTTCACAACATATGTGTTATTGGGGCATGATCAACCACACTAATATAAATTGTCTAATCAGAATCAGTGTATTATGGTCTAGCTAGCCATAATGCGCTTGATTCGCCCTTCGCAATAATACTTTACGTGGATTGAGATATATAGTTGACTAGTAGACATCTGTACTTGCCCTCTAGATATGTCTAAGCATATCGTATCCGTTATATAACTGTACCGATGCGAGCATATGGATAGGCATTACCAAAATAGGACTTCAATCCATAACTGCTTTGATAATTCCTATTTGAATTCTTTAAACGCCGTGATCCCGATACTTCTATTCTATTACCTCGCCCTTGAACTCTTTATTATCGATCTCCGTCTTTCCTTATTTCGGAAAGATGAAACCTCGTGCTTGGTATAAGTTTAATACACAGAGAGTACTAGATATACCCCGTAGGCCGATCACATACTTGAGGATTATTCTTTTGTAATTAAGGACATATCATATATGATATAATCGACGTTAAAGTTTTGAGGATTGAATGACATGAGAAAATAAATTGAGGAATATTTTTCTTAAGTGTAAGAGTCTTATGTGATAGATGGGTAAATTCTAAGTTGGGTAGAAATTACATTATTAAACTTGAGGAGAATTCTTTTAGATTGTGATCAAGTAGGATTAGATTGAGAGATTAAGTCCTTTTAAATGTGGAGAATTTTAAAAGAATGATTAAGATAATGAGGATTTAACGAATTTTAAAATCTTGATATTGCGGACCAAATATTTATACTTTGAGCACATGATTTAAATTTTGAATATTGAAGGATGAATCATCGATTTAAATTTTGAGGATAAATATAGAATTTTAGACTTGAACAATTGGTGAATTAGATTTAAATTTTACAATTTGATGATTTGAATTAAAAGTTCAATTTTGATTGTTGGGTCACCTATTTGAAATAGTGAGGATATAAATTGAGTTTAAATATTTGAAGAGTACAAAAATCTTAGGTTGAGAATAAGAATAAGATTTGATTAGAATTGTTTATTATTCAAAGTCTAGAGGAGATTATGATAGTTGAAAATTTGTGATATAAATTTTGATGTGGGATGTCATATAAATTTGAGTTACATTTGGATGTTGATTATTTAAAAATCGAGAAGAGATTACGACATGTTGAATTTTGATTTAAACAGTGGTTATCTTAATTTTGAAGTGATCGCGATAGATTTGAATAGATTTTATTATTTAAATTTTTGGAAGAGATTGCGATTGACGTACCTTATGTACGAATGTGAAGGATTTAACAAATTATGTCTTATTTTAATTTCGAGGACGAAATTATTTTAAGTTGGGTAGATTGTAAACTCCCTCACCCAAAATAAATATTTGTGTATATTTTATATTATTATAGATATTAAATTTCTTTAGAGTATTCTGTTATTTAATTAGCAAATAAATTTCTTAATATATTTACTTATATAAATATTTATTTAGAATCATTTTTAGGTTATTTTAGATTTTTGAAATTAATTAGGATTTATTTGGATATATATAGTCTTAATATTAGATAGATGCTAATTTAGTGTTAATAGATATTAATAAGATTTTATAAATTATTTGTATTATCTTTAATTATATTTAAGATTATAAATTATTGAGATAAATTCAAACTCTATTTTAAATTAATTCAAATCCTGAACCTACTAGGAAATCAACTTCATGCATATCCTATCCTTATTTAAATTCATCATAATTCTATCCAAATTAACCAATCCTAGTCGTATTTAATTAAGTAGTGTCCACCATTATAAATACCCCATCCTTCATATTTTTCTTCCCCAAATTCCTCTCTTTTTCGTCCAAAAATAGTCAAAATTCGTCATAAATTCAGCCTCATTTTCTACTAGTTATGACGAATTAAAAAGACGATATCTCCTAGCTCCGGATTCCAAACGAGGCCTAGTTTTTTTTGTTAGAACGATAATGAGGTTAGATTTCTGATTATATAAATTGTTTTTCTAAATTATTAGTATTAAATTCTAAAAAATTTATAGAGCACAGCATATCTGAAAATAGACGTGTTTCGATGTTTTCGTAATTCCGGGAGAACCAGGAATCAGAATCATGAAACGTTTAAAGTTTCGGAAAGCTAATGTCGAGATCATCGACATATATTTTTCTAGAATTTATTTCGAAGTATTTATATACTGTTAATTCTATAGAACTTTTAGGTTAGAATTTAACCATCGGTGCACAATACAAAATTTGTATGTGCCATAATTCCCAAACGAATTTGAATTCGGACGAGCCATAAATTCTACCATATTTTTGAAGCTAAAATCTACAGGAAATCATGCATGAAAGATGAGTTTGTATCGGTTGACTTTTCGGTCAACAGATCGCCTCGATTTGCGTGCCATGAGTCTCGAGTTGATAAAATTCAGTTTCTTTGGACAAAATTTAGAAATTAACATAAAAATCAGAATAATAAGATTAAAATAGGATTTTAGAGTAATTATTCCAGAATTAAATAAATTAAAATAAATTATCTTTTGACGTGATAAATTTGTAATACATAGGCTATTTGGACTGTGACTTGGACTTTGATTCATACCAGCAGCAGGACCCCAGTCAAGATACCTTGCCAAATTGCTTACAGTATTTTGCATGCTTAGTATATTTATGTATATTTATTGCATTTCTGTTTATTTATTGCATGTGTAGTTTCTTTTCGTCATTACTATATATTAGATATGTTGACACACACTTGCCACTTAGTATCATGAGAGGACAATCATTAGGCGTATGGGCTTTTAACCACTCTGGTAAACCATAGTGACTAGCACGCACTATGGTGGTCGTGTCCGATGGTCGCTACCCCCGAGGTATGTCGATTGATGGAGTCCGAGGGTCGCTACCCCAGAGGTATGTCGGCTGATGATGTCCACTGACGAGCGTGAGGTTGTGAGGATTAGATCGAGTAGCCTACCCTTGCCCATACGTCAAAAAGTTGTTCTCATTTGCATTCATATAGATGGTCTTATACAGCGTACTTATTTATTTTCAAATTATATGCATGTTTACTATATTCAAATTGGCTCGTATTTTCTGTATCTTGTTACGTCCCTCTGAGGACCTGGTCCACTGCCAGGTGTATCTTTTCTTGAGTATTTGCAGTAGCGCAGATTTGGATGGTTACATGTGATCCGAGGATGTCTTCTCTTCGAGCTGTAATGGATAGCTGGTATTCTTATATTGTGTTGTGGTGTTGTACTTATATTGTATTTACCTCTCCATTCGAGTTGGTAGTGAATTTGTCTTCATCCAACTATCATCCTTAGATACTCCTTATTGAGATCTAGTTTCATAGATACTGGTCATTTATTTCTATATAATTTTGGTGGATGAGATTTAGATTATACCCTGTGACTTGTGACATATGTTTTATACCACTTGTGGATTTGATATTCATATTACAGCGTACGTGTGGATTTGGTTTCCATACATTGGAGTTGCCATATCCATGCGGCTGGCATGCTTATGTGTCCTAGTCCTACGTATTTTTGGGACTGGGGCGTGACAATTAGTCATCCAACTCAAATTGCTCTCTCCAACTCAAGCCATCTTATCCATCTCAGCTTCAACCTAACTACCAAAGTAACCGACCTTGGTATCAGTATAAATAGGGGTACAATGGTGGAGGAGAGTATGAGAGATATATTTACTTAGATTTTATGCAATTTTTTAATTTTTTTTAGCTCATGTAATCTTCTTCTTCTTCCTCTAATAAAACCCTAATTCATGCTTGAGGCATTTTCTTCAAACCCTAGCCATGGTGAATTCGATTATGGCTAGTTCTCCTCCTCCCAATCCTCATCAATTGGGAAGAGGACATGACAAAGTCACGATCTGGTTCAAATTATGGTCGACACTAGAGACCAGGGTTTGGGTTGGCAATGAAATAGAGGCAGCAAGATCTAGGAAGAAGATGGTGAAATTAGCTTAGGGTTTTGAGATGGCAGTGGAAGAAGGTGAATGCGGGAAATTAGGGTTATGGTTTTTTGTGAGCTAGAGATGGGATGCGAGAAATTAGACTTAGAATTTTGAGGGTGATATGGGGATTTTGGATTTGGGTGCTAGTGTCTTAGAATTTTGGGAGGGTAGGAGTGCTAGTTCCAAAAAGGAAACCCGATACCATGTTGAGAAGTTAGCTCAACTTAATGGACATGATTCATTCATGTAGTGGAGAGAGAACATATTTATAGACGAGTGTGCTAGCTCTAGGCTATACAAGAAAGGCTCTAGGCTATTCCAGAATAAGACTAAAATTATAGTTCTATTTTTTTTGATATGGGATAAAAACTATGAATAAAATTAAAAAAGGCTTTACACAATACAAGAAATAAGACTGACTTCTATAATAGTAATCAAGCAACATTAGTAGATAAATGCAGCACCATCAACATGGTCAAATAGTAAAGGTAGACAACCGACCAAGAGAGAGCAATAGTAGATGTCAACACACGAGGACGCTCAACTAAGATAGATGTTGGCCGACTGAAAGAGTTGTCGACACATTATAGAAGCATAAAAAATTATGCAAGCCGCATAAAGGTCATGCCCCCACAAAAGAACAACCAAGTCACAGAGAAGCAACATGCGGCCTGATCAACCTAGAATCTAAAAGCCCTATAATACAAAATATGCGGCCTGATCGACAACAGAGCATGGGGGCCGCATAAAGACCCTCCCCGACACACATTAGCTATGTGTCAGACTCTTTGACACATCACTCATCACACTGAGACGCTTCGAGACTCGTAAAGACGACATCTCAAAAAAAGATGAAAGGTCATATCAACTCACTAATGGCCTTGTCAGATGCGACTGCTCCACGTGCTCATGCGACTACATGCCTATGCGACCTCATCATCATGTGGCCAGAGTGTCCATTCGACCAAGGCTAAACGAGAGCACACATGCGGCTACAAGACCCATACGATATCGTCATCATGCGTCTAGAGTGTCAATCAGACCAAGGCCAAACGAGAGCACACATGCGGCTACAAGACCCATACAACATCGTCATCATGCAGCCAGAGTGTCCATCTGACCAAAGCCAAACTAGATCATGCATGCGGCTACAAAACCCATGCGGCCTCACCATAATGTGGCCAGAGTGTCCATCCTACCAAGGCCAGATGAGAGCACGTATGCGGCCACAAAGCCATGCAGATAGAGTATCCATCCGACCAAGGCCAAGCTAGAGCTTATATGCGGCCACGACGCTATGCTTCCATGACTTTATACGGCTCTCTATTTACAGGATCTTTTCTATTACAACTGAAGAAGATTTTTTGCACGATCAGTGCCGACTACATATCCAGCTGACCAAGTCACGTACGTAACGGGTTAAAAATAACCCCAAGATCTCTTCGACAACATATCTTAACCAGGACTACGTGACAATCTTCCCATGGCATGCGTCTATAGTTGTAACCATATTCTGTTGAAGGATCCCTCTGCGGTCACCAAACATGAGCATATGCGACACCTATAACCTATCAACATGATGGTTATAAATAGGAGCAGCTTAGACGTCCCAAAGGATGGCTTTTTCTGCTTCAGAGAGAGACCATGCTCTCCGAGAGAGCAACATACATGCACACAAGCTCGAGAGAGAGAGAGAAAAGAAGAGAGCATCAGCATTCCCTTGTCAGACCGTCAACGGAGTAAAGAAGCCGCCACAGCGCTCTTTGTCCATCGTCATACTACCCAGATTAAAAATTATACTTAGATATTCTGCTTAGGATTTTTATATACGTTTGTTTGTTATTTAACAAAAAATATACCTAAACTCACTTGTAATGGTGAAAAAGATGGCGACTCTGCTGGAGATGAACTTCTTCTCTGATAAGAAGACAGTGACGCAGTCTGAAGCAACTAAACTGGGATCCACCCAGAGGATGCTGGTGGTGCGCTTTGACCAACAATTATTCGAGAAAATGCTCTCCAAGGAAAATATGAGTTCTTCTCCAAGGCTAGCAAAGCCTAAGAAGACCCGCATGACATAGATTGCAAAGGCCGTTGTTCCTCATCCAACCGCGGAGCGTGCTCTCCCCGTCTATCTCTCTGCCGCAGGGACCGCACATCTTGCGTCTATTGCTTATGCGACAGTCCCTTCCAATAAGAAGGATGCTTAGCACACGAAGACCCGCAGATGTAGTGTCCCGCTCCGCGTAGGCACTATATACAAGAGATATCGCTTTGCTGGCTCGAGCGAAAGCATGCTTGAAGTGTTCTCTGATCGAAACACAAGATGATTGATCTAAGTGAGTGGAAAGAACTTCATTCTCTAATTCTTACATGCCTTAATAATGAATATGAGTTTTCTACTACTTCTTCTAAGAAGATAGCTTCATAAGAAGAATGATAGAACCTGAACTAGTATTGCTTGTCATTGAAATGAACCCTTCCATGCTAAAAAAAAGATAGAAATATTGTATGCTAAGTTATACGCACTATCGAACGAACCATTGCTATGCTAATAAGAAAGAGTAAAAGATTGCTTAAACTTGTCCTTGTATCACATGCAAAACTAGAGTAGAACTACATGCTTGTCTAAAAGAGATAGAACTATATGAATAGCTTAAACTGGTGCATCTAGACTAATAGTCCACCCTGATGCTTGAAGTCCTTATTTACGGGAGGGTATGGCTATTAGGCAAAAGAATTGAGAGCTCTGGCTCTATTGCTTAATTGAATGCTTGCTTGTTCTTGATCATGTGCATCATATAGTATTTATCTGATAGAAGTGCATTAATGCATTGGTCTGACAACCTGTGCGCAAGGTTTATCTCTCGAGCGGTTTCTGGGGCACTGGGGATCGTTCGGCCTGGGAGAGATCTGGAACACCCTGAGGCTAGAAGTCCTTATTTATGAGAGGGTGTGGCTTTTAGTGTAGTGCTGAACCATGTATTCCGACTGCTATTTTGAGCATATTTTAGGCATAACAACCATGCATCTCAGCAGCTATTAGCTGATCTATCATTAGTGAGATGGGCTTGTACGTCCCAACTGCTAATCATGGTTTTTATGGGCCATCATATAGTTAGGGCGCATGCTAGGCTAGCCTTCTTGCATACATAACTATTTGATACAGAGACATACATGAAATAGAACCTTGTTTATATATATATAAATTATTGCTAACTTGTATGTCTGTTGTAGGGATAACCATTCGGCCATAGGTAAGGATCACTGAATAAGTGATCACTTGTATTTTCTTATATTTCTTATCATAAATGCTAAATGAGATGTATCTGTTTTACTTGAATATGTTGTTGCCCCCATTGAATTGAATTGAATTGGATAGTCAACTTGACGTACTTGTCTTGATTCGAGATAAACAGTCCACTAGAGATAACTTTTGTTCCTAAGAGATCGAATATGGCTCACGATACATGCTGCACATTGCACGATTGAACACTATCCCTATAGCTTATTTGTATGTATTGAATATGAAAACTGATTTCAATGACTTCTTTTCGAAAAAATGTAAACTAACTCTAATCCTCTGCTGGATAAAATGAACCTAGGTAAAATTAGCACGATAACTAGTAAAGTAATATTTTGCCATATGCTTACTTAGTGTTAGTTTCAGGGAGTGTTGCTTCTGTTCGTTGATTTTATACTCACCAGTACTTTCTCCAAAGTGCTGACCCACCAACAGTTTGTTTGTTCTTAGGTGCTGGATCGTCCGAGGAAGCGATAACCGTGCCTCATCCCCAGGACCTATTATGTTCCAATCCTAAAATACGTAGGACTAGGAATACGTAACATGCCAACTACGCATTCGACCAGACTCTGGTCCGACTCGAATACGTATAAGTTGTATTATAATGGTCACTATCTAAATAATAAAGTAAATATAAATATCTATGCCTTAATCTACAATAAACATAATATACAAGAATAAGCTATATGTGCTAAAGTCGTCCGTCCAGTAAAATACATAAACTCGAATAGACTCGAGAAAGAAATATGAGTCTATAAAACTAGGCTACATCAGCAGATGAATAAACAATATGAATAAATAATCATAACTACGGTAGAAATGATATACGTACCTGGTACCAATACCTGCAAGATAAGCAACTCCATCAGCAACTCCAAAGGCTCCATAACCGTCTATGCCGCAAAAACTAGCAGGAGACCAGGTCCTCAGAGGGATATAACAAGGTACAAAAAACAATATGCCAAAAGTAAAATAGTATAATGCCACATACTCAAGGGTAAACTACTGTAACCATCTATGTGATATGCATGTGAGAGCATCACTCGTACTCAGGCTGAAATCACTACAGGCTCTGTGTCGGGGAGCCCATAGCAGCAAGTGTGGTGCCCCGTTTCCCCTATTCGGGGAGCGCGGCTAAGAAATATAAGTCGGTATCGTTCGATCGGGATAGATTAAAACAAGAACCCATCTTATGGATTTGCTTCTTCGAAATCGATTCCCATATTCAGTGGACCGTGCCCCCAGGATCTACTTAGCGGCAGAGTCAGGAGGGACCTCTCCGCTGCAAGTTTTCTTACCTCAGTTTTTGCTATCGCTTTGTTGCTTTCGTGCTCTGTGTTGGTTTTCAGATTTGCTTGAGTTTTATTGAACAGTTTAGATAGATTTTATTATTTTCGTTCGTTGAACTACACTTCAATTATGAGATTGGAAAAAGAAAAGAGGTGCTTTAGGACTCCGCTCGTGCGTCACCTACTGCTCGTTCATCTGTATTGCCACGAACAGCTGATCAATACCTCTTCCACTCTTTACAATCTCGGAATTGAAGTGCAGTTCAACGAACAAAAATAATGAAATTCATAGAAACCGTTCAAAAAAACTCAAGCAAACCCAAAAACCAACTCAAAGCACGAAAGCAAGAAAGCGACAACGAAAACTGAGGCAAGAAAACTTGTAGCGGAGAGGTCCCTCCTGACTCTGCCGCTAAGTTGATGCTGGGGCATGGTCCACTGAATATGGGAATCGATTCCGAAGAAGAAAATTTATAATGAGGATGGTTTCTTGTTTTAATCCATCCCGATCGAACGATACCGACTTATATTTCTTAGTCGTGCTCCCCGAATAGGGGGAACGGGGCACCACATCCTAACCAACTAATTGAAAGTTTCGTCCACGAAACTTTGGAATAGAACCCACCACTAGAAAATAATGAAGGAAAACTTTTCCTTATCTCAGATTCAAGCTCCCAAGTGGATTCTTTGATCGAATGGTTTCGCCAAAGCACGCGTACAAGAGGAACCGAATGACTTTGAAGCAGCTTTTCTTTACTATCCAAAATTTGCACAGGTTGTTCGATATATGTCAAGTCTGCCTGAAGATCCAGTTGATTAAGATCTACCACATGACTCGGGTCATACATGTACTTCCTAAGTTGAGAAACATGGATGATATCGTGCACTTCCAATAGTGACGGTAGTAGGGCAATCTGATATGCAACTGAGGCAACTCGCTTTAGTATCTCGAACGGACCGACAAATCTCGGAATTAACTTCCCCTTTGCTACAAATCTGGTGACTCATCGCATGGGCGAGACTTTGAGAAATACCCGATCGCCTTCAAGAAATTCAAGTGGACGTCGATGCGTGTCTGCGTAGCTCTTTTGGCGACTCAGATCTACCTCAACGAAATTGTTCGGCTCCACGGCGTACTCGTATCCATTGTCTCCGATAGAGATGGTCAATTCATATCGCGTTTCTGGGAAAGTCTGCAGTCAGCAATGGGGAAGAAGTTAAAGTTTAGCTCTGTCTACCATCCACAGACAGACGGTCAAACAGAACGTGTCAACCAAATCCTCGAAGACATGCTACGACTCTGCTCCTTGGACTTGAAGACAAGTTGGGACATGCATCTACCGTTAGCCGAATTTGCATACAATAATAGCTTTCAATCCAGCATTCAGATGGCGCCATATGAGGTATTGTATGGATGAAAGTACAGATCCCCAATCTGTTGGGATAAAGTTGGAGAATGGCAAATTCTTGGCCCTGAACTTGTGGAGCAAACCGTCCAGAATTTTCTTTTCTTCAACCAACTTGTGAGTGGCTTATATTCGATTCAGTTGACCCTTCTTCCAAGTCTTCACATATAAAATCTTGTATTCTTGCTTGCCCCGATCAGACGATACTAAGTAATAACTAAAAGATGTCAAGATAAAAAGGAATAGACTTGGATTATTTTGCTTGTCAATTCAATTTGTGAACGGTTACCTTATTGTATGCTTGTTCGTTTAGAATGTTCATCATATGTATAAATACAAGTTAGAACATATACTTATTCTATAAATTATGCTATGAGTAGAACAAACCTTATTATGCAACAAACTGTTCAGGTAGATTATGCAAAATAAATCATGCAATGCTACTTATCTTGTACTCGTGTTGCCTCAACTACATAATTGGTTAATTAATATGAACGTCACTTGATCACGAACAACTTGTGCACAAGGCCTTTGGGTTCCTGCGGACGGTCGCTGGGGCATCGGCACCATTCTAATCCGAACAAAACTTCAGGATAGTCTCTTATTCCGGACATGATTATGTAGCGCCTCCAATGCTTCGTTGCATACCATCATTGTCCATAGACTATATCGTCAATTATGGCATCAAGCCAGTGATTCTCATGTATATTTAAACCTGTACAAGCTAACTTGTGTCTTCGTGGCAGGGAAGGACATGGTAAGTTTTGTGCAGGTGGTTTAGACGGGCAGATAAAAGTCACAGAACGATGCCAAGTTTATTTCAAAAATTTCTATATACTGCTTGCTTGTAAAATAAACTAAGGTAAGATAGAAAGACCACAAATAATATGCATGCTTCATCTAAACAACATGTTGATTGGTATAGTTGGGTTAGCTCACCTTCACCAGTATATTTTGATGTACTGACCCTCGTTGAAACAGGTTCCCCGCACTAAGGAGATCCGAGCAAGGAGCTGAAGTCATTTTCCCAATCCAGTCCAGCTGTAGGCGCATCCAGATCGTGCTATCTTTTGAAGCATTTTGAAGCAAGGAGTTAGCAACTTAAACCTAATGCAGCTCAGAGGAAAGGCCTTCGTCCCGCCAGGAGGTCTTAATTATTTTAAATTTTAGTAAAGGGATGTAATGTACATGACTGCTATCTCATTTTTTGTCTATATTTTGTAAGCCCGTACGGCAACCTTATGACCCGTTCAAGAGTTTGTAATAGATGTTCATTATTAATAAAAGAGAAAATTTTCATGTTTTAACTTGTGTTTCAATTTATCTGCGTACTCTGAATATGTACTCGCTATGCAAAATACCTTAGCCTTGTGCGGTGCGCAACCTAGGCCCGCACGGTGTCATGTCCGGGGGACGACTATCGATTTCACAAAATTAGGATATGACATCAAGTAGTATTGAGACTCAGTATAGGTGCCAAAGATCTGAGACAAAGTCCAAGGCACCTCTAGGATATTACGACTCCAGCGTACGTGACACAATACCTCCAATAGTATAGTATATATATCAATAATCAGCCTGTAGTACGCTGTATCTCTCCCAACCCAAAATAACCTCACATCTCATGTCCACAATATCTTATGTCCATAACACGCAAGATCATGACCTTTAGCTAGTGCAACGAGTTATAATAATATTCATATAATATGCAAGTCTCATATCACGAATCCTGTAAGCCTATACAGAATCACCATGAATAACTCAAGAAATATTCTGTCATATGAAATAGTGTCAAGTGTCCTAGGATATAGCGTACTTGGTAAAGCAAGCACGTAAAAATATAGGATTGCAAAATTAACTCTCTAAGTGACGTTGCACGACTCCGCGTACGACGTCGACACTCGAATCTTGTTCGGACGCTAAGCAATGTCTCACGATCCTAAGGTAAATACACACATCAACCATATAAAAAATATAATAACTAAATAATATAATAAAGGTAAGGAACTGTAATACATCATGGCAATGTACACTTGCTTGGGTTTTGAACTCCGTCAACTGCTCCTAGGAAAGTTGAATCTGCACGTACACCTCTGGATGCTGAAACAAATATTAACATTATTCTCAGAATACTAGAAATAACTGGGATTGACTATCAATAAGTCCAATTTGGACACATGGACAAAATTGACAGTTTTGGGTCAAAGCGGGATCCACATGTGGCCCACTTTGCACCACAAAACGTGCCAAAGGTAAGTTCTCCAAATTTGTTAAACTTAGTGTCTACGAGTCCAGAATGACGATACAAATCTAACAGAATATCCATAACTGAATTCTGATGAGCCGATCACAAAATTGCCCATTTTGTGGAACCGTGGGGCCTACAAAATGATGTTTCGTCAATGTTGTAAGAATCAAACCAAACTTGGGTCACAGGACCAGCGTAACGCTGCGAATCTGATGGCGTAAGTTTCGTTACAAAACGACAAGCACTCACAAAATTAAGATGAGTGTCAGAACATGTCGATACGGTATTTTTCGGCGGATACTCGTTGATTCTGGTATGCACGCACATCCAAATCAAGTTCTGCGAAAGCTCACACGTCCGTGTTGACGATACGCGCCTTTCGGTGCAACTCGCATACGACGAAGTCGCCTCCTTTGGCAGAACGTACCCCGTATCGCGAGATTTTGGGTATTTTAAAAACAAATTTTTGGTCATTTTGGAAGAAGAATAATTGTACCATTAAAGCAAACTAATAAAAACTAAAAGAACAGTAAAAATCTTGGTTATATTGTAAAAAAGTCCCGTCAATTATATTTTAAAAATAATTAAAGAGATGGTAGAAAATTGGGTATAAACATGGGGGTTTGGATCAAAATTCTAAACTGTTTTCGAATATTTTTTTTGGCCAACTTTCGGTCGATTTTTCGATCAAACCGGGGTGCATAAATTTGTTCCACTTGAAGAAAATCCTAGAGGGTTAGGTTGTGAACATACCAGCGAAGACGGGATATAAAATGAATCAGCAAGGAGGTCGAAAGCTGTGCACCAAGGAGGGGTCGCACAGCAGTACGTGCGCACGAGGGGGGGGGACGGCTGCTCCGGTACGGCGGCGCAGCGGTCGGCAGCGCTCCAGCGGAGGTGGTGTAGGCGATGGTTAGGGTTTAGGTTTACATGGGGGAGGTTAAGTTTTTAGCGGGATTGGGTTAGGTTAGCGGGTAGGGTTAGGATTAATGGGTTTGGGTTTATTATTTTATATTTTTCCTTTATATATATATATATATATATATATATATATATATATATATATATGGCCATTAAAAATAGTTTGTAACTCAATAAATTTCAAAAAATTATACAATACTCTAATAATAGTTTTCCACCGAAAAATATATTTTATATACAATATTAATAATTAAATAATTATAAATTCAATTATATTATATATTATAACTAGCCAAAATAAAATAAAAAATTCTCTTAATCACAAAAAAATTCAGAATACCAAAAATATTAAATTCTAAAAAATCAGGGTGCTTACAATCTACCCAACTTATAAAAATTTTGTCTTTGAAATTAAAATAACATAGTAGAAAAGATTTTAGTTAAGAAGGTTGCACTAAAGATGAGGACGCAGTTAGCAAATGGAGTCCTAGTTTGACGTCGCAATATAAGAATAAGGGTACGCTTACTCAAGGCTCTAGCAAACTTATAAGAATGAAGTTGGCCGCAGAAACTATAGTCACTATCATATTTCTAAGGATTTTTGGAAAGTATAACTTCAAAGAGGAATTCGAGATGGTAAAAATTTTGTGACCGTTGTTACAGCCTATTAAAGAAAATCTATGTACTACATTGGCATTAATGAGTCAACAACTCTATAAAGAAATTTTTACCAGTTCTCCTTGCTTCTAATTAGGTCATGAGTCTACAAGACTAGGGTGAGATGGTACCGAAAAGTTTTTTATTGCATATCATGGATGCCGATGAATGGTTCAACAATAAGCGTCAAAAGGTGATATAACTCATCAAGGTGTTTAGTATTATGTAAATAGTACAAGGGGTTCAATTTAATGCAACACAAGTGTCATTGACGTAGGTTGGCATTAATAGGATACGGGTATATCAGTGGTTGGTATATTTGGATTGCCTATGTATGATTTAATTTTATTGCATCGGAGTTGGATATAGGATTTAGAAGGAGGTATGCCACAAATGTTGTAGGGTCTATATGGAGCATGGACGTGTATATTTGGAAGTAACAGTTATGTCATCAATGAGTAGATTCCAGTTAGGCTCATGAATGTCAAGGTTGCCGAGAAAATTGAGTCGGTTTTGAGTATTAAAATCGATCACAAAAAAAAAAAAGGATATCTACGTGTCATGTATGTACAATTGCATCGCGAATGTCGTGCAACTAAAACAAAATATGAGAATGCCAGTTTGTGAGTGATAGTCATGTCATAGGTTTAGAGTGACTAGTCTGGGTCATAAGGATGGAAGTTGTTGAAAATGAAAGTATAGTGTTGTGCTCCAAATATCCGAGCCACAACAAAGGGTATCAAGGATACAAAATTAAATAGGTAATTTAATCCGTTTGAGATTAATCTAATTAACACCAAAATAAACTCAAATATACCCTGAATTTCTAGAAATAACCCTACACTAAAATCAGGGGCTACGATCTACCCAACTTATAAAACTTAAGTTGGTATTCAAAACTAAGGTCATGGTCCTGCTAACAAGATTTCTGAAAGGGCCTATTTTCTAAATAAGGATACAAGAATTCTAAGATTTACTGGCCGTAATCAAGGATATTCTAAAGGAACCTAGAAACTATCAGGGTGCTATTAATCAACAACCTTATAAGAGAAATTAGTACCCATCCATTACTGCTCTTGTATAGGTCAATCTTCTACAGTGCAACAGAAATGACTGAGTAAGATCTAACTAAGTGTAAGCACCTTAATTTTTAGAATTTACTATTTTTGTATTCTGAAATTTTTATGATTTAGGAAATTATTTTATTTTAATTTTAGCTAGTTATAATATATAATATAATTAAATTTATAATTATGTATATTTATTTAATTAGTAAAATTGTACAAAAAATATATATTTTTGGGTATAAAACTATTATTAGAGTATTGTATAATTATTTCAAAATTTATTGAGGGTCAAAACTATTTTTAAATATCTATATACCAATATATATAAATAAAATAAAATAAAAAGAATTAAAACCCTAAAACTTAAACCCTACCCAAACCCAATAACCTAACCCAATAACCCATTAACTAAATCAAAACCTAAACTAAAAAACTCCTCCCCCCCGCGTACACAGCACACCCCCCTCTTCTCTCATATATATATATATATATATAACAAACCAAACCCTAAATCCTACGCCATCACCCACGCCACCCCGACCACCGCTGTGAGCCATCGCCGCCCGCCGTCGACCCCCGCCGAACCGCAGCGCCGGAGCGCGGCAGCAGCAGCAGCAGCAACAACAACAACAACAACAACAACTTCGGCCCCTCCTTCGCGCTCATCTTCTGCCCTCCCCGCTCGTCCGTTTCATTCCCCGTCTTCGCTGGTATGTTCACAACCTAACCCTCTAGGACTCCCTTCAAGTAGAACGAATTTAGGCACCCCGATTTGATCGAAAAATCGACCGGAAGGTGTTTGATGATAAACAAAAATATGAAACTAGATTTATACGAAACCCTTTCTTTGTTTACAAACAAAAAAAAGTAGTACAATTAATCCTATACGAGGATGTTAAGTACAATAAAAATAATTCTGGAGAAAAATTGCTATAGGAGTCTGATCTGCGGTCGATCACTTTGTCCCTTAGACGACACGATGATGAAGAAGTGCTGTAGAAGAAGAACCTTCAAATATTGCAGGAGGGATTGGATTCTCGTTGCCAAAGTCGTCAATCACTACTCTCTGTCTGTGCTCTCTCTTTCTCTTTTTTCCCTCCCAATCCGATCACCTGTGACCGGAGGTCTCTATTTATAGAGCTCAGCCACAGTAACTGTCCAGTCGGCGCAGAAGCCAAACTGTGAAGAGAGTTGCACTCTTTACACGGCGGTTATAATAACTGCTACCCACGTCTGAATGCTCTCCTGAATTCGCGTATGATGCGTGTCCCATTATAAGATAAGGCGTACAACCGCTCCACGAAGATCACGGCATGCAAGCTACGTAGGCAACTGCCCCTCGCGTAAAGATGGTTGGCATAAAAGCCTAATAACTGTCTTGTTGGCGTAAAAGCCAGATTATGCGTAAAGCTTGATACTGCATGAATAATAGATAACCAGCGTAAAACTAGCCAATTATCCTTCCTGACTGAGGTCTTGAGCATATTCTGGGCTAAATAGTCTTATCACGTACCTTTGCAGATATAGCCTTAGTTGGCGTATTTCGAGGAGATAGCATACGACGTACTCCTATAGTTGAAAATAGCCTGGTTGGCGTAAAATACAAGGATGGTGATGTGAGCGTATTAGTCACGATTTTAGATTTCTCAGTCATTAAAAATAGAATAAAATCTCGTGCATTAAATACAGAGATCTGCCCCTATCTCGTGCATTAAATGCAGAGATATGCCTCGAGCTCTGTACGAGAGACAGCTTTTGACGTGGCGTCTATTTTTGTCTCATGTTGAGCGTAAAAAACTCATCTTTGCCTGTATAAAATAGGCAGCATATTCTTTGAATGCGTAAAAATAACTTGTATCAAGGATATGTCACTAAACGACAGCCTGGGCCTCTATGCAGAATCATCATTATAGCCGTTTTCTCGATCGTCGTGCAGTACTCTTTGTCAGGAGTCAGGTTCACTATTTTGTCTGACAGGTTCATTCGAGGAATACAAAGAGTTCCTCGTATGACTTTACGTTGCATTAAAGACAAACGTATTTTATGCCGTAGGGAGGTGTAGCCACCTTTTACGCCAAACGACATTTTGAGTGCTGCTTTACGCGGGCTGTTCTGAAGTCATATTTTATGCCACACAGCGCTGAAGCTCTGTTTTACGCATATAGCTCCGAAGTCATATTTTTATGCCATATAGCGCTGAAGCTCTGTTTTATGCGGGCTTTATGCATGTTGGGGGGTTTTACGCGTATAATTTCCCAGCGTATTTTCATGCTTCTAAAAGACCCCCTTCAAAGTTTTCAAATTCCTCGTAATTTAAAATACTTTGAATGAAGCATGAAACGGTCAAATTTGACTCGTTCTGCGAGGCTGATTTTTTCAGAGATATTTAGCAAGTTGTTGGGATTTGGTATGTTCTTTTCTGCCTATATAAAGGCAAGCGAGTGAACCTATTTTTCCATACTTTCTTCACCAAAAAGATGGCTGCCGAGATCCATTGGACTGACCTGAGGAAGAAGAAGATCATGCTCTTCCAGCATGTAAGGAGCCATAAAAAGAGGCATCTTTGAGCAAATATCCCATGCAATGATGGATCATGGAAGGATATCATAGCTTCCTTTGCTCGGGATAATCAGCAATTTTATATGGCGATTCGTCCAGGAGAGAGGAAGGGTCTCATCGGACCACACAGCTTGCTAGCTGTATTTTCTCCTATTATGAAGCTGGACGCAGGTGGGCAGCTTGGACGTGTCTTCGAGTATTATGTTGGGTCTGAATCCCTAACACAATTCTAGGCATGACTGCCACGACGTAAGGAGGGTGGGCTTGAATAATTTGTACAGGCCCAGTTTTGTATCCTCCCGCCATTGACCATTTTCTTGTTCATCGGCCGAAGAAGCCGATGAAGTGCCGTAGAAGAAGAAAAAGATCTCCATCAAATAAGAATCTGGTGTAATATATTCCCATCGTGATCTTGAATATTTATGAAAAATCTTTTGTAAAATGGATTTCCATCATATGTAATCATGATCTTGAATATTAATAAAAAATCCTTTGTAAAATAGATTTCCATCATATGTAATCATGATCTTGAATATTAATGAAAAATCTTTTGTAAAATGGATTTTCATCATATGTAATCATGATTAATAAACTTGTCTTCTTTTACGTATCATTGATTTGCCATATTTGCTGTGAGGAAGTCTGATAATACGCAGCTTCGACATGTCTGAGTAATTTTTTACGCTGATTCTGATAAATGCTTATCCGGGCACGTCCCGACTTTTAGCGTGACGGAAGATGCGTAAAAAGCTCTTTAGCATTAAGTTGTCTTGAAGATCCAACTGTCATGCTGTCTTTGGGCGAGGAGTCACATAAAATTCTGAAATGTCACTTCTCTAATACGAAGAGTTTCTGTTCAGAACATCATCTTCAAGAATAGCTTCCCGAAAATTCCTTGAAACAGGGCAAGAAATGTCCGCCAAACAGGCCATACTTGAACTTAGATGTAAAGGATTCTGGCTAGACTTCAAATGAACTTCCAATGGCCCAAGAAGAAGTGTCATCTTCAATGCTGACATCTGTGTATTTCAGACACTTGGAATGTATAGTAACCAAAAAGGAGCATTTTCTGCATAAACCCTTGTAATTGGCCTTCTCGAGTATAAGACCCAAACTATCAAGATATACGCGTATCCTGTCCTGCGCAATTTTAAAATATGTGAAAAGTCATAGATCCGTAGCATATATAGCTTCTGAGCGTAAAATCGTAGATCTGTAGCTTCTGAGCGTAAAAGTTTCTGAGCGTAAGATCATAGATCTGTAGCTTCTAAGCGTAAAATCATAGGTCTGTAGCTTCTGAGCGTAAAAACTGTAGATTTGTAGGCTTCTGAGCGTAAAATCGTAGATCTGTAGCTTCTGAGTGTAAAAACCATGGATCTGTTACGCAGTATGACTGTCCGTCTTTTTTTTCAAATGATAGGCTGACGTGGTCCCAAATCATAACCGACTATTAAAAATCGAATTTGGTTAGGGATTCGAAGAGTTGTTTGAACTCTATAAATAGCCCAAGGTCTTAAGAGAAAAAAAATCCTTCATCTGTTTCTGTAAAACCCTTTCTTTTTGAGAACTTTTCGTCTTCGTATATTTTCTGAGAACTCTGAGTTTCGCCATGGCACCAAAACAGGCCTCCGTCTCTAAGGGAAAGAAAGCCGCTTCCTCATCTCACTCCTCTGCTCAAGCACGAGCAACACCCATTAGGCTGAGCGACCCCGATCTGAACAAAGTGCTCCACCGTCTAGCATCACAAGTAAAGACTTCGAGAGGAATAGAGAACCTTCTGCACACGTTGTATGTGTATGCACAACAATACGCCCATATTTCTAATGTGTCAGCGTAAAACTCCATATTTTTGCATTCTGGCGTAAAAACTCAGACTGTCAAAATTTGGCGTATACTGCAAACCTTGCGTTTTACGCACTGGATGTAAATTCCAGCGTCAAACTCAAATTTTGGCAGTCTGGCTTAAAAGCTCAGATTTTTAGGTTTTGGCGTATACTGCCAACTTTGAGTTTTTATGCACTGGAAGTAAGTTCCAGCGTAAAAAGTCAATTTTTTGCCGTCTGGCGTAAAAACTCAGATTGTCATATTTTGGAGTATACTGCAAGAGTGTAGCGTCTAGCGTAAAATTGACTTATTTTTCTTGCTTCTTGCAGTGGACCTACAGATTCCCCCTCTGGCTGAAGTGATGGGCTCTGCTGCTGACATGCTGAATTCCAACTACCTGGAGGACTTGTCCCATGTGACATTCCCCATCTCTGGAAACAAGTATCCTCAAGAAAGGGGAACTCTGATCTTATCCCAAGGAGAACGAATGTTGCTGAGTATGATCAGTGGGGAGCCCCTGACATACATAGATGGGACTGAGTATAAGAAACTAGATTTTTTATTCGGGGATGTTATTGATAAACAATCCCAGACTAAGCCCAAGAAGGAAGATTGGATATTTTTTGCTGAGGACACGGTCATTTATCTGCCAAGGATGCCCAGATATTACCCTATCTCTGTATTCTTCCATGCCACCCATCGCAGAAAGATGGTATGGACTTTGACTCCCGATCTTCACGGCCAGCCAGGGAAGATCTTTTATAGGAAATGATTAAACCGATGAGCCTTTGTGAGCAGTCCTTCAGGCCCTGTTATGCTTTTCAGAGGATTACTGCCGGACAACGTCCCGAGTGAAGATATTTCACTGATCCAGCTGATTCAAATAGCGACTTTCTGCAATGACTTTATAGGGCAGGGAGGAGTATACCCCACGGTTAACCCTCACACCAGTGGATGGCTTAGCCCCCAGAATCTTCGATGGGCCAGTTTAGCTACCTGGGCCCTGAAGCACTTCCAGACGGAGCTGGAAAGTATTGGTTTATTTGCGGCTGTGAGTGCCACTAGTGTTGGGCTGCCTCTTAACCCCAACTTATTCTTAGCTTTGATGGAGCGATATAATTCGTTCACTGGAACTTTTGCCACTCCGCTAGGTGATTTGGGCTTAGCCCTTCATGAGATGACAGATATCTCAAAGCTGCCAATGGGAGACACTCTTTATGAAGAGTATGTTCCCACAAACAGGGAGCTGAGGGATACAAACCCTCGGGCAGTGGCAGTGTACCAGGAGCTGATGAGCCACTATCTTGCATGCACCACCTTCTATAAAGAGCCCTCTGATTTGGCCTATATCAACAAATGGGTATCCTACCTCTTCTTCTATCAGGCCAGAAATGCCAAGCATGACAAGGTTGTAGATAATAGAGATAAGCCTTTGAATCTGCTGAGTATGCTTAGTGCCAACACAGTCGATGATCTCATTGAAGATGCTGGGGCTTCAGATTGGGTTCTCGTTGAGGAGATAGGGGATTATCCTACAGGCACTAAAGCCTACACTTACATGAGGCATTGTCGCAAGCCTCTGTCAAGAAAAGCTCAACTGGCTGGCTTCCTCTCTGTCTGGCTCCGCTGATGGGTAGTGCCTGGCTTCGCGTCTGCGGATCGCATTCATCGCGCACCTTATGGCCCACAGTGCGTTTGGTATTTGGAGTAAGATTGGGCCTGTTTCCTGCCATAGTATGCAGGATACAAGCTAGCCTGAGGGCCATTACTGATGGACTTCTGGCTGATGATACACAACGTGAAGGATATCCCAGAGTGGAATTACCATTCCTATATCTGATGGGATGGTTAATCCTTCACAACACTAAAGTGATGTCTCCCGGAT
Source organism: Iris macrosiphon (assembly GCA_036927795.1). Classification (NCBI taxonomy): domain Eukaryota; kingdom Viridiplantae; phylum Streptophyta; class Magnoliopsida; order Asparagales; family Iridaceae; genus Iris; species Iris macrosiphon. The sequence continues at coordinate 291,929,295 of JAYESA010000004.1, forward strand.
CTGTCGGTGGTTCAGGCAATAACTTCATGTTGAATTACATGCATTCTTCTTGGAATGTGACTAGCGTCATAGACTGTCGGCTAGCACTAAATTTTGTCCATAGTTGGAAGTTCTTTTGCATCGTCCCTCCTGTACATATCAATCAACAAGGGACAAAACTTTAGGATGCAGGTTAGGGGAAGACTATTCTTTCTCCTGAAGCCTTTTACTGGTTGGTCTGCATTAGACCTTCCCCCTGCTGTACAGAAGTGAGGACCACTGCTACCTGGAGCCTTATCTGCCCAGCCGGTTCGCCAGGCAATTTGGGTACGACCAGTTGCATGTAGGGAATCCTATCACCAGCTTCAAGTTCAAAGGCGGACTTATTGATGGAGCTAGAGGATGGCGGTATTTTATCATGGGTTGTACCGGAGCAACCTTTAATGTGCCCGCGACTTCTCTCTCCATGGAGTTGCGCATTCTCCATTCGTTCGCGCAGTTTTATGCGTCCATCAATACCTTCTATCGTGATTTCAATGTACATAGAAGTTTCAGGATGCCCTCCCATAGGCCCACTGGAAGGGAGGAGATACCGTTTGTTTCCTCGGATGAAGGTGATGAAACCACCGGTGCAGATGATTATTTGTTGATTGTACCGAAAGGCATAATAGCTCCGCCAGCAGAGCCTCTCATAATCTCCAATAAACGAAAGGCTTCCACTCTGAAAGAGCCTTCCCTCCGCAAGAAGAAGCTGACTACCGGAGGTCCTAAAAGGACTTCCACAAAGGGGGCCTCTAGGGGTGAGCCTATTGTTTCCCCTGTTGGGGACGATTCTTTGATCAGGGGTCCTTCGCCTTTTAGAGAGGGAACCTCCACAGTTTTAGCTGACAGTGCTGGAGATTCTTTGCTCGTGATTGCTACCGCTACCGCCGTTATTGGTAGTGCTTCGAGATCGCCTTCGAGGCCGAGCATAATAAGAATCAATATACCTTTATCCAGACAAATGGGGCTAGCCCCTTCTTCGTCTGTAAGTATCTCGAGCGTGATTCCACCCGATGAGCCTCGAGTGGATCTGGGTGACGACTGGGATAACTACCCTCAAACGTCAGTTAGTGCACCCTCTTCTCCAGGTATGCCAGCTTGATTAGCATTATTAAGAAATGATTTAGCTATACAAGCCGCAGATGCAACATACATTCCATCGGCCATAGGTAAATATTGCCTTCACGCTTTTTTCAGGAAAATTAACATCAAATTGATATTAACTTTCTCTTATCTTATTTTCAGGCGAAGACATCTCTGGGGAGGGCAAAGTTGACACAACTTCTGACTTTGTTGCGGATCCAGCTAATGAAACGGCGGTGCCCGACGTCGAAGAAGCATGCTTTGAAGCTACCGATCTTTCATCCGCAACATTCTTGGGTGTCATCCCACTAGTGGCAGTTCAAATAACATCAGAGGAGGATGAACCCACCATCTCGACTATGCCTCCTTCGTTGAGTATGCCAGCAACTTTAACTATTGTTGGTGTGCCTTCTTTTGTCGTGCCATCTATTGAAGCAACGACTATGGCGATATCCTCTGCAGTCCTTCCGGATAGGAGGTTTACCGATATTGCGGCCACTCCCAGCGTACATTCGATCTTTGCTACGCTAGTTGAACAATATACTAGCATATTCTACTGAACTTTGAAAGAATTGATATCCATGGTGCTGGAGAAGAATCTAAGCTTTGATGCTCTGAAGATATCCTCCCAGCTCACTATAGCGCCGATTAGAAATTTCAATAAAGCTGAAAGAGCTGATGCGCTAGAGCAAATAGTTAATGGTTTAGAATAACCCATTAACGAATATTTGCAACTATCCCAAGGCAGCATCGACGACCTGGTTCAAGCTGAGTACGATTCTCTAACCGTGGAACTTGCTCAACAGATTGAATCTTTAAACAAATCCATCCAGGAACAACAATAAGATATGGAGAAAAAGCTGGAAGTATTGGTGGAGAGTATTCCTCAGCTAACTCAGTACCATGCCGAATATGAGGGATATAAAGCGAGGGTTCAAGAATTAGAAGTTAAACTTGCTCAGACAAGGGAGAGGCTTATCCAGGCATCGGTAGCTCGTGATGTATTTAAGGGCCAAGTGGAGACAGCTCAGCGGAACTTGGCACATGCGGGTGTCATCCACGCAAGTTTTGTTGATTCTCTGTCTGAACTATCTCACTTGAGCAATGATGAGGCAAGACTGGAACGGGCTCGCGCTAACATTTTGAACTCCAGGAATGAGAGGATGGCTGCTTTGGCGCAACAGATCCGCGATTTAAATGCTCCTCCCCAATGATGTACTTTTTTGTTTCTCCTGTAATTTCTCAGAAATAATAAAGATACATTTTCTGACTTTGTGGACCCATCACTTTTTAGAGTATAAATGATAGGCTAAGATAAAAGTGATATCAGAGGTATCATGAACATGACATACTTTCGTTAAGGTTTTGCTGAATGTAAATCTATTCAGAGGTAATATGAACCCGATAGAATATAATTCAACTAAATTTGTATACCAAACACTATCAGAGGTAATATGAACATGATAGGTTTACAAATTAGTCAAGCATATCCATTAAGAGGTCATATGAATCTGATAGAATATGATCCAGCTAACCTTTGTGCGTGGTATCGTCAGAATAAGATCTTCATCATACTCCGTTAGGCAAATGAGATCAAGTATAGTACTTCTTCGGGAATTTGCCGTTGATAGGAGCCATTACCAATTTTTATTAGGCTTGGCTAATCGTGTTTGTTGAGGACATCCCACTGGGGGATCCTTGGTGGACCTATTATTTGTTGCGCATGTTGAGTGCAAATAATAAGTTTGAAACAAGCCCAATCAGGTGATAGGTTATGTAGCCAGTAAAGATATCCTGCTGGGGGATTTTTGAGGACCCATTACTTTTTGTGCACGTTAGTGCAAGTAATAGGTTTGAGATAAGTCCTGATAGAGGAAATATAGACACGGTAAAATATGACTCTGTGGGGATGAATATGGACTGACTATTTCTTTGCTGGGGAAAATGAGGATAGTTCAGAGGTAATATGGACATGAACAATTCGTTTCCATTGTGGGCATTCCACAGGGGGATTTTTGTTGGACCTATTACTTCTTGTGCACGAGAATGCAAGTAATAAGTTTAGGACAAGCCCTGCCAGAGGTAATATGGACGTGGCAGTTTTTGTAGACCTAACACCACTGTCGTACTTAGAGTTAAGTACGTGTGTTAAGTTGAGACGACAACCGATATCAGAGGTAATATGGACATGATAATCGATAGCTGGACCAGGAAGGTTTGTCCAGAGGTAATATGAACATGACAAATTCAGCCTGAGAGAAATACTATGACAGCAGTTCAGAGGTAATATGGACGTGAACTGATTGATAGCAACAACCTGAGAGGTTTGCTCAGAGGTCACTTGGACATGGCAAACTCAGCTGGGAGAAAAAATATTTGGAGAATAGTTCAGAGGTAATATGAACGTGAACTCATATCCGAAAAATTCACCTGATTGATTTGTTGAGTGTGGTCTATGGAGATAGACTAGAGGGTCGCTCCATTGGGGATATTGATGGGACGATAGCTCAGAGGCAATATAAGCATGGCTAGCATCTAACTAGATAGATTGTGAATAGTCACGGCGGGAGTGTGCGAGTAGACTTAGGGACTCATCATCCGGTACTTCTTGAGGGAGCAAATTACCACGTTGGAGTGAGATCAATTTGCAATGACCGTCTTCTCGTTTATAAATGCAAAGTGATAACTTTAGCGTCGATCAACTCCTGGATTCTCCTTTTCAGTACATAGCATGCCTTTGTGGGGTGATGAATGTATCGATGAAAGAGACAATATTCTGGGTCATCGACCTTGCCAGTCCTTTCAGGATATCTGATGTTGGGTAGCCGAAGCTTGTTTTCCTTCATCAATATATTGAAGATTTCAATAATGTCATCCTCATTGAAGGAGAAAGTCCTATTTAGATTTTGGGATTTTGATACCTGAGTCGTACGGTCTTCAGGGAAGATGGTCATAGTTGCATCATCTTCAGACTCAGAGGGAATTCTACCCCCAGCTTTGGATGCCACTCTGTTTTGTCGAGGGAGACTACCCCCAGACATGTCGTTGTCTGGTTCTTCTTCTTCTTTTTGTTTTCCCTTGTTCACAAAAGTTGATTTAGAAGGACTTGCCTATGGTATTACAGGATCAGACTCTGGAGGTTCAGAGTTTGCAAGGGATGTGGTAAACCCTAACCCAAAACGATTTCGTTGACAGTAAAGATTACCATGCAACGGTATTCGTCTGCCTTTTCCATAGTTGAGGCCTCGCTTTAACATTAAATCATAACCCATGTTTTGTATAATCTTTAAAGCCTGTGGGCTATATCTGTGGATTTGCATTTTCCCAACATCAGACTCGCAAGATTCTTCTTGTACAATCGGTCTATTCCGCATTAGACCGAAGATTATTTGATGCTGATCGCTGCGAGTCGGTGGAACAATAAAGACAGATTCTTTATGTGGCTCATATGTCATGACAACATTAGATGTTGACGCTACTTCCCACATAATCTCCCCATGCTTGGTAGTTAGGGGGCGCTAAATCTTGATTTTGACCCCTGTCTTTGCGTTTCTGGATAAAAAAATTACGCAAATCAGGGGAATTAACAGAAGAAGAAGAATAAGAAGGCTTATTCTGCCTTTTTATATCAGTAGGCCTGTGGAGATTAGGAACAATAACCCTTTCTTTGCCATATGAGTAGAGAAGTTCAGCCATGTGAGTAGCATACGATCCATCATCTGTTTGAGGAGCGCATCTTCCTGTGAAATGAGTCTTCCTTACACGAACAGACCTGTCCTGGCATAATTTGGATTTTTGCCCAGGTTCGCGTAAAACAGGGAAAGTCCTCGTAATCTGAAGAGTGGGAACTTTCTTCTCTAGTGGGCGTAAAAGCCTAGAGGTTGGGAGGTCTGCCACTCGTTTTACCCTGATGTGATCCCATGGTCCATCTGGCTTATCATAGACGGGAGATAAAGTTTTACGCACAGGGCGCGTTCTAGACTTTTGGATTAGCACTGGGGCATTGCCAGAAGTTTTGTCTGCTACATCACAGATGGAAGACGAAGTTTTACGCGCAGAGTGCATTCTAGACTTCTGGATTGGCACTGAGGCATTGCCAGAAGTTTTGTCTGCCACGTCACAGACGGAAGACAGATTTTTACACGCAAGGCGCGTTCTAGACTTCTGGATTGGCACTGGGGCATTGCCAAAAGTTTTGTCTGCCACGTCACAGACGGGAGACAGATTTTTACGCGCAAGATACCTTCTAGACTTCTGGATTGGCACTGGGGCATTGCCAGAAGTTTTGTCTGCCACGTCACAGACGAAAGACGAATTTTTACGCGCAAGGCATATAGGTTGTGTTGTCACAACCTTGTTGATCAGAGGAGGAGAGCTTACAGGAAGGGTAGAGGATGTCTGGGGCATCCACACTTTAAGCAGCTTCCTGTTATCCTGGACAGAGAGGGAATGAGAGCTACCCCCTGCGCGAAGAATGTCTTCATAAGCAGATTGGTCGAATTGGACGACCAAAGTCTTCTTCGTCGATCCGACGGATACAGCATCGTGTTAAGCAATGGATTTCTCGTCAGTTGAGAAAGTAGTCCTCAGCAGAGTCGCCATCTTGTGTTTGATGATAATCAAAAAAATAAAACTAGGTTTATACGAAACCCTTTTTTTGTTTACAAACAAGAAAAAAAGTAGTACAATTAATCCTATACGAGGATGTTAAGTACAATAAAAATAATTCTGGGAAAAAATTGCTATAGGAGTCTGATCTGCGGTCGATCACTTTGTCCCTTGGACCACACGATGATGAAGAAGTGCTGTAGAAGAAGAACCTTCAAATATTGCAGGAGGGATTGGATTCTCGTTGCCAAAGTCGTCAATCACTACTCTCTGTCTGTGCTCTCTCTCTTTTTCCCCCCGATCCGATCTCCTGTGACCGGAGGTCTCTATTTATAGAGCTCAGCCACAGTAACTGTCCAGTCGACGTAGAAGCCAAACTGTGAAGAGAGTTGCACTCTTTACGCGGCGGTTATAATAACTGCTACCTACGTCTGAATGATCTTCTGAATTCGCGTATGACGCATGTCCCATGATGAGGTAACGCGTATAACCGCTCCTCGAAGATCATGACATGCAAGCTACGTAGGCAACTGGCCCTCGCATAAAAATGGTTGGCATAAAAGCCTAATAACTGTCTTGTTGGCGTAAAAGCCAGATTATGCGTAAAGCTTGATACTGCATGAATAATAGATAACCAGCGTAAAACTAGCCAATTATCCTTCCTGAATGGGGTCTTGAGTGTATTCTGGGCTAAATATCCTTATCACGTACCTTTGCAGATATAGCCTGAGTTGGCGTATTTCGAGAGACGGCTTTTGACGTGGCATCTGTTTTTGTCTCATGTTGAGCGTAAAAAACTCATCTCTGCTTGTGTAAAATAGACAGCGTATTCCTTGAATGCGTAAAAATGACTTGTATCAAGGATATGTCACTAAACGATAGCCTGGGCCTCTGTACAGAATCATTATTACAGCCGTCCTCTCGATCGTCGTGCAGTACTCTTTATCAGGAGTCAGGTTCACTGTTTTGTTTGACAGGTTCATTCGAGGAATACGAAGAGTTCCTCGTATGACTTTATGTTGCATTAAAGACAAACGTATTTTATGCCATAGGGAGGTGTAGCCACCTTTTACGCCAAATGGCCTTTCAGTGCCGCTTTACGCGGGCTGTTCTGAAGCCATATTTTATGCCACACAGCGCTGAAGCTCTGTTTTACGCGTATAGATCTGAAGTCATATTTTTATGCCATATAGCGCTGAAGCTCTATTTTACGTGGGCTTCATGCATGTTGGGGGTTTTACGCGTATAATTCCCCAGCGTATTTTCATGCTTCTACAGAAGGTGGCCGAAAAACTGTTCGAAAACAGTTCAGAATTTCTGTCCAAACCTCCATGTTCATGTCCAATTTGCCACCAATTCGTTAATTATTTTTAAAATATATTTGAAGTGAATTCTTCATAATATAACCAAGATTTTTACTGTTCTTTTAGTTTTAATTAGTTTGCTTTAACGATAAAATTATTCTTGTTCCAAAATGACCAAAAACTTATTTTTAAAATACCTAAATTCTCGCGATACGCGGTGCGTTCTTCCAAACGAGGCGACTTTATCGTATGCGAGTTGCATAAAAAGGCGTGTATCATCAATGTGGACTTGTGGGCTTACGTGAAACTTAATTTGGATGTGCGTGTATACCGAAATCAACGCGTATACGCCAAAAAATACCGTATCGACATGTTCTGACACTCGTCGTAACTTCGTGTGTACTTGTCGTTTCACAACGAAAGTTGCGCCATCGAATTCGTAGCCTTATGCTGGTCCTTTGACCCAAGTTTGATTCAATTCTGAGAACGTTGACGAAACTTTATTTTGTGGGCCCCACGGTTCCACATAATGGACAATTTTGTAATCGGCTTATCAGAATCCAGTTCTGGATATTCCGTTGGATTCGTATCATCGTTCTAGACTTGTAGGCACTAAGTTTGATAAATTTAGAGAACTTGTCTTTGGCATATTTTTCGGTACGAAGTGGGCCACATGTGGACCCCGCTTTGATCCAAAACTTTAAATTTTGCCCCTGTGTCCAAATTGGACTTATGGGTAGTCAATCCTATCTATTTTAAGTATTTTGAGAACAATGATGATGTTTGTTTCAGCATCAGGAGGTGTGCGTGCAGATTCTACTTTCCTAGGAGCAATTGACGGAGTTCAGAACCCAGACAAGTGTACCTTACCATGATGTATTACAGTTTCTAGCCTTTATTATATTATTTAGTTATTATAGTTTTTTTATATGATTGATGTGTGTATTTACCCTAGGACCGTGGGACGTTGCTTAGCATCCGAACAAGATTCGAGTGTCGACGCCGTACGCGGAGTCCTGCAATGTCACTTAGAGAGTTGATTCCATGATCCTATTTTTACGTGTTTGCTTTACCAAGTATGCCATACCCTAGGAAACTTGACACTATTTCATGTGACAGAATCTTTCTTGAGTTATTCATGGTAATTCTGTATAGGCTTACAAGATTCGTGATATGAAACTTGCATATTATATAGATATTATTATGACTCATTGCACTAGCTAGAGGTCATGATATTGCGTATTATGAACATGAGACGTCGTGGACATGTCACATTGGGTGGGGAGAGCCTTCATCGTGCTCTGGGCATATTTTACTGTCATGACCCGCACCCGGTATAGGGGCACGAGTACGTAGGTACGTCTAGCCTACGCCACAGAATCGACAGTAGAACACTTTCTTGGTCTACTATACTATCTAATATCTCATGCAATGTATATAAAATACTTTCATGCCATCTCAATCTCAAATGATACTCAACTACATATAAAACTAAAAGAAGATGTACGCATGATATGGAATAGAAAGAATAAGAAATACAAGTCTCAATACATCACATGACCATCTCAAAACTAAACACAACTCCAGATCTCAAAACAATAATACAAACCAATGTCCAAATAGAATAACTACTACAAGGTATGGAAATCTAAAAGGCCTCAGTCTCTCGCACTATCCTCGGGTGACACTCCATCTGTCGGTCCATAGTGAGTGGGACACATCATGTCTAACCATTTATCTGAAAAATATTTTTCAGTCAGAAATGGAGTGAAGTACAACCCAAAGCAGTTCCAATTAATTAATAATGACTATAAACAGAAATAGAGAATATAATATAAGACAAAAAATAATGAACAATATCAACTATAGTAGATGAACAGGTAAACAATGAACAATATGGTAAATACTGATTACAACGAATATAACAAGACAATAGAATGGAACAATGAACTAGACTGTGGTGAAGAACAATAACTATGCTAAGTGATTGAAATACTAGATAGATATGTGATCGGCTTGGGTGGACATTGTCTAAGTTAAACATTGAACATTGTCTAGAATTTGATCACATACCTAGCTAACACTTCCCCTTTTCCCCCAACTAGTACAATGGATCCAACCATGACACGTTGTGATACAAGATACTCAAGGTCATGTAAACAATAAACCTTGAACACGAAATATTGAACATTGAAACATTAAACATTGAACATTGTTTAAGTTAAACATTGAGAACACGAGGAACAATAAACAATATATATATAACATCCCATGATTGATCCATGTGTATACTAGTCCATGTACCAATGTGTCAAGAGTCTTGTACAATATTTCTAGATACTTGTATTATAGTAATTAATAATTAATGGAAGCTATCAGAGAATGTACTCGTCTGTCGTCCAAGCAATGAATGTCAAACTGTGTCCCAACTGGTGTCACACAACCTATATATGGAATATAGCATTAATACAAGATATTGAAATGAATTTAAGTTAAACTAGTCAACATCTAGATCACAAAGCCATTTCTAAGTTAAACCGACTATGTCTAGGGTGTATGAGTCTAACACTATGATACTAAGTTAATATACTATGAAACTAAGCTACACTAACTAATCTAAGATACTAAAACAACACCAAATACCGTGTCCTAAGATACGCAAGTTTCTAATATGAAAATAAGGTTTTATATATATAGTCAAGTCAAATATTATCATACCAGATCAAAATAATTGAAATATGACACCTTGGCCTTGCACTAATGCGTATCACACATATCTCGATACCCAAAGTCAATACCTTGGGTATCGGCCCAATATCTTGGTAATACCTTGGTATCCCAAGGTAATCTAAAACAGTTAACATATAACTAATACAACTAGAAAATACCCTAAGCTAATATCCTACTGTCTAATGCCTAAACTACTAACATAATATATACCATACTACATAAATACCTATTATAATACCACACCACCACTAATACAAGATATAAGTATAATTATCTAACTATCCACATAAGTACATATATAACTAAATATATGCTAACACTTATCAACTACATAGATACTATAGATACCAACTACTTAACTATTAACTATTAACCAAAACCTTCAACTAACGCTATCAACTAACTTCCCGTATACTAACTAGACTAATACCTTGGTCCGGCACTATACTGAAACATGGAACTGATACACTGCCTGATACTGTATCCATTGTGAACTCCTACATATGGTGTCTTGCTGCCTGTGCTCAGTTTCCTGCATCTTTCTCTTGCTGTGCTTAGCAATGCTCGAGCTATTGGACTTGTTGTTGATGAGGATACTGCACATTGCCTGATACTAAACTGATACAGTGATACCTTGCTTCTTCAATTGCTGTGCACTTGTTCTCTGCACTGCAGTGCTCTCTGCTGAGTAGTGTGCACCCCGAGCTTCCTTGTCTTCATTGCAGTGCACATCCTTGCTGTTGGTCCACTGTACGTTGCCGAGTTGTAGTGAAATGGTTGCTGCAGTGTAAAACCCCTAATTTTAAAAACCGTATTAATTAATTAATTATTTAATTGATTTATAGTAATTATTAACTAATTAGAAGAAATAGAATTTATGGAATTTTTATTTCTAGGCGTTTGTGCAATAGAGGATTATGGAGCAATTATTAATTTACCTTAATTTATTTTATGTAGGAGACCTTGGGGACAGTTGATAGATACGCTCTAATATAAATTTCTAGAATTATATATATATATATATATATATATATAGAGAGAGAGAGAGAGAGAGAGAGAGAGAGAGTTTATTAAATGAAAATAAATAGAAAAGAATAAGAAAAAGAATAAAGTAAAAAAAAAAAAGTAGATTAAAACCCAAACCTTAACCCTAACTAAAACCTACCCAAACCCAAACCCAAACCCAAACCCACCTAGGTGCTAGGTGACTGGTGTCTGTCCGATGTCCTTCTAGGCGCTCGCCTAGTCCCCCCCGACGTCCGACTATGCATGTTGTGTAGTTTTTGTGGAATTTTTAAGCATTTTTTTTTATATCTTTTAAGCCTTCTAGGCTGACTAGACGTTATGTGGCGGGTACCCATCCGACTAGCGCTTTTTACAACATTGACATTATATAGCAAAATAAGTTAGACATTTATATGTTTTTGAAATGGAAGGAAATGTTATGTGCATCTATGCCCTGTACAAATATATGTGGAACCATGCCCGATCTAAGAACTCTTGGAACCTAAATCAGAATTTGAAAGTGAGGTCTCTTGAACGGATAAATATAAGGACAATTAATTTTTCATAAATTAAATTTTACGGGAATTGGACAACCCCTTTGAACAACTCTCAAACCATTTATTTTTCTCCTATATTTATATATGAACATATTGGTTAAATATACGTATTCAATTATGTCAGTTTTTGTAACAGTGATGTCGTTGTAGTATAGTGGTGAGTATTCCCGCCTGTCACGCGGGTGACCCGGGTTCGATCCCCGGCAACGGCGTTGATATTTTGGTATGTGTGTTATTCTTTTATTCTTAAATTTTTTAGATTTTAGTAATAATGATCATTAGCCGCCCTACAGAGTAGTTAGTATATCTTTCATATTTCTTGTGTTTTATTCTAGAGAAGACCAACACAATAACATATCGTAATGTTCAAACGCTTCTAAATTGTTGTGTGATTGGCTGATCCTTGATAAATGAAAAATGTGATAAAATTTTCTCAGTGGAGGAATTAGGATTGGAGTCCATTTTCATTCACCCATCAAAATTAGAATATTTGTTCACCCTTCACTAAAAAATGGACACATCATTTTCATCCAATACAAAACCATATTGAAAGTGGTTTTATGAACATTGAAAGTAGTTTTGATATTTAATTTGACACATGTCCATTTTTTAGTGGAGGGTGAAAAAATATTCTAATTTTGATGGGTGGACAAAAATGAACTCATTAGAATAGCAATGTGCCATAAATTCTGGTTTTATATAACTTAACCGCTATGCCTTAACATATTGATCACTTCTTGAGGGGTATGTCTAGTTCCGTTATGATCACGTCAGCAATTTCAAGTTATATATATTGGACACAAGTTTTATCACTCAACTTGACAAATGAAATATCGAACTCGAGTGGCTCGTATGGTTACTGAGGGGAGGTACAAGATCCTAGCTGGGTGGCAAAAGATCAGTGAATCGAACCACGATGGCGTATTATTTTTTTCATTTATAAATGGTGGGAGTTGGGGGACAGTGGGTCCAAAGGTATGCAATGCAGTGTGCACAAAGTCCCGAACGTTATGGCGAAAATTCAAAAATAAAAATAAAAATTAATGAATGAATATTTTTCGAAAAAATTAACAAATAAAAAGACGATAAAAAAAGTAACTAGTTGAGTAATTTTAGTGACATTTTTTTCTAATAGTCAAACAAGACAAATAAAATTATTTAGAAACAAAATGATAAAGTAACTAGTAAAATATATTTAAAAAAATAACAACTTAATTAGTTGGTCTCGTGGTAATGATTCTCTAATTGCATTTCTTCATCTATGGTATGAACCATGTCATTGCTATATTGGTTACTAAAGTTTACTATGTATAAGTAAGCAGGTATAGACCTCTTTAGGCCGGCTTTCTTCTAAAGTCATTAGTACAGTCTATACAGAGTACTACTTAAATGTGTTTAGATCCTGATTGCGATTGCAAGAACTTTATTATCCCACCTATCCAACGTTGATCACTTAGCCAACTATAGCAGTTTTTAAATATTGTAATGACAATATTCTTAAGTGGCAATTTAAAACTGGTGGCGATGCAGAGAAAAAGGGAGAGGTTGGACCATATTTGTTAAGTCTGTAATTAAAAATTGTGGAAGAATATGGGGCGCCTTCCATTTCCCACCACTACGTAGGAAATTAAACCCAATGCCTCCTCATAATTTTTTTTTTCCTAAAAATATTGGTTGAGTACATTAATTATATTATTTTGGACCTTAATACCCTCAACGACACTAGATGAATTTAAGTAATAGTAATATTTCAAATTAAGACTACCATTTATATCTGAACCAAATATGAGAATGATTTTTTTTTAAATGGCTGCATATTTCCAACCTAATCAAATATGGGTATGAAAATGTTGGATTCATTTTTCATGAAAAAACAATGGGAAATTGATTCCTAAGAATATCAAACCATCATCCAAATGCCTGTAATAAAGAATTCATGATGATCAAGCTTTGAACAACAGTCTAAACCGAACTCAACTGGCTCTTGTGGTCAGTGAGAATAGTTATAACCTTCATGGCTATGCAGACGATCTTGGGATCAAACTACGAGAGAGGTGGGGGACAGTGGGCCCAAATAACATACAATGCAGCGTGTGCAAAGTTTCGTACGTATCGTCGAGTAGCTCCAAAAAAAAATAAAAAAATAGTAATACAATCTTAATAGTACAGGTTCATATAGTGTTGTACAACAAAACAAAAATGGGAGGAACCACCATATCAGGATGTAACGACCTTAAGGCGCATTGTAGACTATTTTTATTTTATTTTTAGGGGGCGGAAGAAGGAGAAAGAACCGTGGAATTTGATGCTAGAAAGGAGATCAAGCCTTCTTTTTGTCTTTCTTCAGCTTCTCGAGCTCTAGTTTTGCATCGGGGGTATGGATTATCATGTATCTAATCAGGATAGGTCATTTCTTACCATCAAGACATTTCAGACTCAACCAGTAAGTTGCAGAAGACAGAGCCACATGAAGCAAGCCTAGTCAGCATTAATCATCCAACTCAGCTTGCTCTCTCCAGCTCAGTTTGCCAGCTCAAGCCATCTTGTCTAGCTCAGCTTCAACCTAACTGCCAAAGTAACCGACCTTGGTATCAGTATAAATAGGGGTACAATGGTGGAGGAGAGTATGAGAGATATATGTACTTAGTTTTTATGCAATTTTTCAATTTTTTTACCTCATGTAATCTTCTTCTTCCTCCTCTAATAAAAACCCTAATTCGTGCTTGAGGCATTTTCTTCAAACCCTAGCCATGGTGAATTCGATTATGGATGTCATATAGTATTGGGGGCTAACTGGCTCAGCACCCTAGGTGACATTATATGGAACTTTCAAGAGAGATGCATTGAATTTGTGGATAAGGGACAGACTTTATGACTATGTGGACTCAAGAATGATTCCATGCTTCTCAGTGAACCTCAATCCAAGGACTTAAGGCAAAAGCCTCAAATATTCCTCATTCAATTTTATTCTATGGGTGATACCAAGGAGGAAGTCACAAGTCCTGAAGACACTAGATTGATGTTTTATTGGAAAAATATGCTCATATGTTTGAAGAACCCAAAGGGCTTCCCCCCTAAAAGATCTTATGACCATAAAATCCCCTTGCTGCCAGGGATAGCTTTGGTGCGTAAAAAACCTTACAGGCATCCATATATTCAAAAAAATGAGATAGAAAGACAAGTGCGGGAGATGTTACAGACATGAATCATAAAACCTAGTAATAGCTCATACTCACTCTAGTCATATTGGTCAAGAAAAATGATGGCACATGGAGGATGTGCATTGACTTTAGAGCTCTAAATCAGATCACAGTGAAGGATAAATTTCCAATTCCTTTAATTGAAGAACTATTTAATGAGCTGAATGAGGCTCAAGTGTTCTCCAAGTTAGACTTGAGAGCTGGATATCATTAAGTGAGAATGGATGAGGAAGATATCAGTAAAACAGCTTTTAGGACTCATGAAGGGCATTATGAATTCTTAGTAATGCCCTTTAGTCTCACTAATGCTCCTTCAACTTTTCATGCCCTTATGAATGCAGTTTTTAAACCTTACTTAAGGAAGTTTGTGCTGGTCTTTTTTGATGACATACTCATTTACAGTCCTGATTTGAACATCCAACATCAACACTTGGAGGAAGTATTCTTAATTCTTAGTTAAAATCAGCTGAGAATTAAGAGGAGCAAATACTATTTTGTGCAACACCAAGTGGGCTATCTAGGCCACGTGATCTCTAGAGGGGGCATAGAAGTTGACAGAGACAAGATCAAGGCAGTATCTGATTGGCCATTACCCAAGACCTTGAAGGAATTGAGGGGATTCTTGGGTCTTGCAGGGTACTACAGGAGGTTCATAAGAGGGTTTGGAATTATAGCTAGCCCCCTTACTCAACTTCTCAAAAAGAACTCTTTTAAATGGGGGCCAAAGCTTCTCAAGCTTTTAAAGAACTCAAGGCTGCCTTAACTCAACCCCCAGTACTTGCTATGCCCAACTTTAATGAAATTTTATTTTGGAATGTGATGCTTCATGGTCTGGAATTGGGCAGTTTTAATGCAAAAAAATAGACCAATTGCCTACTTGAGTCAACAGTTAAACGGAAAATCTGCTATTCTTTCTACCTATGAGAAAGAAATGTTAGCTATTTTATTAGCTATCAAGAAATGGGTTCAATAACTTTTGGGGAAGGCAATTTGTAATCATAACAGATCATAAAGCTTTGAAATACATGTTAGAATAAATAATTTATACAAATGCTCAGTATAAATGGGTGATGAAGTTGCATGGATACAGTTACAAGTTAGAGTATAAGAGGGGAAGAGAAAATAAAGCAGCAAATAGTCTTTCCAGGATAGGAGAACCAAATTTAGCTACTATTATAACTGTTTCTGCAGGGTGGCTCCAACAATTTTAAGAGAAAATGCAAAATTCTTCATATTATAAGAAGTATCTAACTAAATGGGAGCAAGGTAAACTTGACACATGCAAATATAAAGTGTTGAATGGCCTCTTATACTACAAGAACAAGTTATTTTTGGACCCTACTTCAGAATTTGTCAATCTTATGCTCAAAGAGCATCATGACCAACTGACTGGAGGTCACTCAGGGTTTCATACGACTTTGCACAGACTGAAAAAAGTCTGTTATTGGAAAGGAATGAAGGCCAGCGTACTGCAACACATTAAACTTTGTGAGGTTTGCCAGAGGAACAAGATTGAGCATCTTTTCCCTGCTGGGTTGCTCCAACCCTTACCAGTGCCTAATAGTATTTGGGAGGATGTGTCTATGGATTTTATAGATGGATTACCCAACAGTTATCATAGGTCTACAATTTTTGTGGTAGTGGACAGGTTAACTAAATATGTCCATCTATTTGCATTAGGTCATCCCTATACTGCTGTGACAGCGACTCAAGTATTCATGGAGGGTGTGTTCAAACTACTTGGCATACCTAAATCCATTGTATCATACAAGGATATAATTTTCATAAGTCAGTTCTGGAAAGAGCTTTTTAAACTCCAAGGGACTCAACTCAAGTATATTACTTCATACTACCCTCAAACTGATGGTCAGACTGAGGCTGCTAACAAATATATATAGGGATACTTGAGTGTTTTTGTGGGCACAAGCCTTTTGGGCTGAATATTGGTACTATACCAATTATCATTCATCCACCAAGGTCACACCCTTTGAGGCAGTATATGGAAGACCCCTCCTAATATTCTTATATATATCCATGAATTAATTGTAAAAAAGGAAGTGGCTGAAGCTTTAATGTCAAGGGATAATGCTCTTCAATTACTCAAGTATAATTTGATCTTAGCCCAAGATATGATGAAAAAATTTACATATCTCAAACGTACATATAAAGAGTTTACAGTGGGGGACTGGATTTATCTTAGGCTCCAACCTTATAGACAGGTATCAGTTGCACAAAGGAGGCCACAAAAGTTAGCTCCTAAGTATTATGGACCTTATCAAGTGGTAGAAAGAATGGAAAAAGTTGCTTATAAACTCCAGCTCCCTGAAGATTCTCAAATACATCATGTCTTCCACATCTCCCAGTTAAAAGCTAAACTAAGTTAGAGGGTCAGGATCAATGCATGGAATCCTACTAATTGAGAAGAAATTATTCAAGAAACAGATTTAATTATAGACCGAAGACTAGTGCAGAGGAAGGGAAGAGTTGTTGCGGACTTATTGGTGCAGTGGAAGGAGGACACTCAGGAGGAGGCACAATGGGTAGCATATGAAGAATTTATCAAATGATTTCCATATTTTGACCTTGAGACAAGGTCGAATTAAGGGGGATGAATTTTCATGTACCTAATCAGGATAGATCATTCCTTACAATCAATACATTTCACACTCAACCAGTAAGTTGCAGAAGAAAGAGCCACATGAAGTAAGCCTAGTTAGCATTAGTGTAAACTCCCTCACCCAAAATAAATATTTTGTGTATATTTTATATTATTATAGATATTGAATTTCTTTAGAGTATTTTGTTATTTAATTAGCAAATGAATTTCTTGATATATTTACTTATATAAATATTTATTTAGAATCATTTTTAGATTTTTGAAATTAATTAGGATTTATTTGGATATATATAGTCTTAATATTAGATAGATGCTAATTTAGTGTTAATAGATATTAATAAGATTTTATAAATTATTTGTATTATCTTTAATTATATTTAAGATTATAAATTATTGAGATAAATTCAAACTCTATTTTAAATTAATTCAAATCCTGAACCTACTAGGAAATCAACTTCATGCATATCCTATCCTTATTTAAATTCATCATAATCCTATCCAAATTAACAAATCCTAGTCATATTTAATTAAGTAGTATCCACCATTATAAATACCCCATCCTTCATATTTTTCTTCCCCAAATTCCTCTCTTTTTGGTCCAAAAATAGTCAAAATTCGTCATAAATTTAGCCTCATTTTCTACTAGTTATGACGAATTAAAAGGACGATATCTCCTAGCTCCGGACTCCAAACGAGGCCTAATTTTTTTTGTTAGAACGATAATGAGGTTAGATTTTTGATTATATAAATTGTTTTTCTAAATTATTAGTATTAAATTCTGGAAAATTCATAGAGCACAGCATATCCAAAAATAGACGTGTTTTGATGTTTTCGCGATTCTGGGAGAACCAGGAATCAGAATCATGAACCGTTTAAAGTTTCGGAAAGTTAATGTCGAGATCATCGACATATATTTTTTCCAGAATTTATTTCGAAGTATTTATATACTGTTAATTCTGTAGAACTTTTAGGTTAGAATTTAACCATCGGTGCACAATACAAAATTTGTATGTGCCATAATTCCCAAACGAATTTGAATTCGGACGAGCCATAAATTATACCATATTTTTGAAGCTGAAATCTACAAGAAATCATGCATGAAAGATGAGTTTGTGTCGGTTGACTTTTCGGTCAACAGATCGCCTCGATTTGCGTGCCATGAGTCTCGAGTTGATAAAATTCAGTTTCTTTGGACAAAATTTAGAAATTAACATAAAAATCAGAATAATAAGATTAAAATAGGATTTTAGAGTAATTATTCCAGAATTAAATAAATTAAAATAAATTATCTTTTGACGTGATAAATTTGTAATACATAGGCTATTTGGACTGTGACTTGGACTCTGATTCATACCAGCAGCAGGACCCCAGGCAAGATACCTTGCCAAATTGCTTACAGTATTTTGTATGCTTAGTATATTTATATATATTTATTACATTTCTGTTTATTTATTGCATGTGTAGTTTCTTTCCGTCATTACTATATATTAGATATGTTGACACACACTTGCCACTTAGTATCATGAGAGGACAATCATTAGGCGTATGGGCTTTTAACCACTCTGGTAAACCATAGTGACTAGCACGCACTATGGTGGTCGTGTCCGATGGTCGTTACCCCCGAGGTATGTCGATTGATGGAGTCCGAGGCTCGCTACCCCAGAGGTATGTCGGCTGATGATGTCCACTGATGAGCGTGAGGTTGTGAGAATTAGATCGAGTAGCCTACCCTTGCCCATACGTCGAAAAGTTGTCCTTATTTGCATTCATATAGATGGTCTTGTACAGCGTACTTATTTATTTTCAAATTATATGCATGTTTACTGTATTCAAATTGGCTCGTATTTTCTGTATCTTGTTACGTCCCTCTGAGGACCTGGTCCGCTGCCAGGTGTATCTTTTCTTGAGTATTTATAGGAGCGCAGATTTGGATGGTTATATGTGATCCGAGGATGTCTTCTCTTCGAGCTGTAATGGATAGCTGGTATTCTTATATTGTGTTGTGGTGTTGTACTTATATTGTATTTACCTCTCCATTCGAGTTGGTAGTGGATTTGTCTTCATCCAACTATCATCCTTAGATACTCCTTATTGAGATCTAGTTTCATAGATACTGGTCATTTATTTCTATATGATTTTGGTGGATGAGATTTAGATTATACCCTGTGCTTGTGACATATGTTTTATACCACTTGTGGATTTGATATTCATATTACAGCGTACGTGTGGATTTGGTTTCCATACATTGGAGTTGCCATATCCATGCGGCTGGCATGCTTACGTGTCCTAGTCCTACGTATTTTTGGGACTGGGGCGTGACATATTTTTATGGTGGCCCATGCAGGTCGAGAGCATATTATCTCGGTTACGTTACTGTACCAAACAAGCCTGCACCTAGGACTAGAGTATAGGATCTCATCCACAATTGACTGTAATTCATCTCCTCCTATCTGTTCTATTTTGAACAATTATATCCTGCTTGATTCATGTGCTTCCCTAATAGTTCCTTGAGTATAGTCTTCTGCTAGAATATAGGAACCCCTGTTATTAGGATGATAATTAGAGTAGCACACCTATTAAGAATACAACGAGAATATAGACACACTACTAAGTTTAGAATATCTAGTGAACCTAGAATTCCTTATCTTTAGATTGTTATACCATTACCCCTTGATGTATTAAGAAGACTTGAGAGTAGTATAGACACTACTAGAGTTAGTTAGAAGTTTTACCATAATGTTTGACACCTAGTATCACATAGTCTTTTGACCTATTAATTGAAGTATAACCGAATGATATTTATCGCATGCTAGCAAAAGACGACAGTGTTTATTCAGACCATAGAATTTAGAGGTCCTTGCCCTATTTGGTCGACTAGCGACTTAGATAAGGAGGTTGTATGATAACTGTAGAGATTGTAGAGTCTTTTATTATTATTATTGCTTATGTTATTTTTGCTTTTACGAACTTGAATTATTTTGTAACTTCTCACATCATAATCCAGCGTTATATTTTCTGTGCTACCTTGAATTATGCTGCTATTATAGCCTAGTTTTTGCAAGCTTAATCTTATATCGAGCTTGTTCACGACATATGTGTTATTGGGGCCTGATCAACCACACTAATACAAATTGTCTAATCAGAATCAGTGTATTATGGTCTAGCTAGCCATAATGCGCTTGATTCGCCCTTCGCAATAATACTTTACGTGGATTGAGATATATAGTTGACTAGTAGACATCTGTACTTGCCCTCTAGATATGTCTAAGCATATCGTATCCGTTACATAACTGTACCGATGCGAGCATGTGGATAGGCATTACCAAAATAGGACTTCAATCCATAACTGCTTTGACAATTCCTATTTGAATTCTTTAAACGCCTTGATCCCGATACTTCTATTCTATTACCTCGCCCTTGAACTCTTTATTATCGATCTCCGTCTTCCCTTATTTCGGAAAGACGAAACCTCGTGCTTGGTATAAGTTTAATACACAGAGAGTACTAGATATACCCCGTAGGCCGATCACATACTTGAGGATTATTCTTTTGTAATTAAGGACATATCATATATGATATAATCGACGTTAAAGTTTTGAGGATTGAATGACATGAGAAATAAATTGAGGAATATTTTTCTTAAGTGTAAGAGTCTTATGTGATAGATGGGTAAATTCTAAGTTGGGTAGAAATTGTATTATTAAACTTGAGGAGAATTCTTTTAGATTGTGATCAAGTAGGATTAGATTGAGAGATTAAGTCCTTTTAAATGTGGAGAATTTTAAAAGAAGGATTAAGATAATGAGCATTTAACGAATTTTAAAATCTTGATATTGCGGACCAAATATTTATACTTTGAGCACATGATTTAAATTTTGAATATTGAAGGATGAATCATCGATTTAAATTTTGAGGATAAATATAGAATTTTAGACTTGAACAATTGGTGAATTAGATTTAAATTTTACAATTTGATGATTTGAATTAAAAGTTCAATTTTGATTGTTGGGTCACCTATTTGAAATAGTGAGGATATAAATTGAGTTTAAATATTTGAAGAGTACAAAAATCTTAGGTTGAGAATAGGAATAAGATTTGATTAGAATTGTTTATTGTTCAAAGTCTAGAGGAGATTATGATAGTTGGAAATTTGTGATATAAATTTTGATGTGGGATGTCATATAGACTTGAGTTAGATTTGGATGTTGATTATTTAAAAATCGAGAAGAGATTACGACATGTTGAATTTTGATTTAAACAGTGGTTATCTTAATTTTGAAGTGATCGCGATAGATTTGAATAGATTTTATTATTTAAATTTTTGGAAGAGATTGCGATTGACGTACCTTATGTACGAATGTGAAAGATTTAACAAATTATGTCTTATTTTAATTTCGAGGACGAAATTGTTTTAAGTTGGGTAGATTGTAAACTCCCTCACCCAAAATAAATATTTTGTGTATATTTTATATTATTATAGATATTGAATTTCTTTAGAGTATTCTGTTATTTAATTAGCAAATGAATTTTTTGATATATTTACTTATATAAATATTTATTTAGAATCATTTTTAGGTTATTTTAGATTTTTGAAATTAATTAGGATTTATTTGGATATATATAGTCTTAATATTAGATAGATGCTAATTTAGTGTTAATAGATATTAATAAGATTTTATAAATTATTTGTATTATCTTTAATTATATTTAAGATTATAAATTATTGAGATAAATTCAAACTCTATTTTAAATTAATTCAAATCCTGAACCTACTAGGAAATCAACTTCATGCATATCCTATCCTTATTTAAATTCATCATAATCCTATCCAAATTAACTAATCCTAGTCGTATTTAATTAAGTAGTGTCCACCATTATAAATACCCCATCCTTCATATTTTTCTTCCCCAAATTCCTCTCTTTTTCGTCCAAAAATAGTCAAAATTCGTCATAAATTTAGCCTCATTTTCTACTAGTTATGACGAATTAAAAAGACGATATCTCCTAGCTCCGGATTCCAAACGAGGCCTAGTTTTTTTTGTTAGAACTATAATGAGGTTAGATTTCTGATTATATAAATTGTTTTTCTAAATTATTAGTATTAAATTTTGGAAAATTTATAGAGCACAGCATGTCCAAAAATAAACGTGTTTCGATGTTTTCGCGATTTCGGGAGAACCAGGAATCAGAATCATGAACCGTTTAAAGTTTCGGAAAGCTAATGTCGAGATCATCGACATATATTTTTTCTAGAATTTATTTCGAAGTATTTATATACTGTTAATTCTGTAGAACTTTTAGGTTAGAATTTAACCATCGGTGCACAATACAAAATTTGTATGTGCCATAATTCCCAAACGAATTTGAATTCGGACGAGCCATAAATTCTACCATATTTTTGAAGATAAAATCTACAGGAAATCATGCATGAAAGATGAGTTTGTATCGGTTGACTTTTCGGTCAACAGATCGCCTCGATTTGCGTGCCATGAGTCTCGAGTTGATAAAATTCAGTTTCTTTGGACAAAATTTAGAAATTAACATAAAAATCAGAATAATAAGATTAAAATAGAATTTTAGAGTAATTATTCCAGAATTAAATAAATTAAAATAAATTATCTTTTGACGTGATAAATTTGTAATACATAGGCTATTTGGACTGTGACTTGGACTCTGATTCATACCAGCAGCAGGACCCCAGGCAAGATACCTTGCCAAATTGCTTACAGTATTTTGCATGCTTAGTATATTTATGTATATTTATTGCATTTCTGTTTATTTATTGCATGTGTAGTTTCTTTCCGTCATTACTATATATTAGATATGTTGACACACACTTGCCACTTAGTATCATGAGAGGACAATCATTAGGCGTATGGGCTTTTAACCACTCTGGTAAACCATAGTGACTAGCACGCACTATGGTGGTCGTGTCCGATGGTCGCTACCCCCGAGGTATGTCGATTGATGGAGTCCGAGGGTCGCTACCCCAGAGGTATGTCGGCTGATGATGTCCACTGACGAGCGTGAGGTTGTGAGGATTAGATCGAGTAGCCTACCCTTGCCCATACGTCAAAAAGTTGTCCTCATTTGCATTCATATAGATGGTCTTGTACAGCGTACTTATTTATTTTTAAATTATATGCATGTTTACTATATTCAAATTGGCTCGTATTTTCTGTATCTTGTTACGTCCCTCTGAGGACCTGGTCCGCTGCCAGGTGTATCTTTTCTTGAGTATTTGCAGTAGCATAGATTTGGATGGTTACATGTGATCCGAGGATGTCTTCTCTTCGAGCTGTAATGGATAGCTGGTATTCTTATATTGTGTTGTGGTGTTGTACTTATATTGTATTTACCTCTCCATTCGAGTTGGTAGTGGATTTGTCTCCATCCAACTATCATCCTTAGATACTCCTTATTGAGATCTAGTTTCATAGATACTGGTCATTTATTTCTATATGATTTTGGTGGATGAGATTTAGATTATACCCTGTGACTTGTGACATATGTTTTATACCACTTGTGGATTTGATATTCATATTACAGCGTACGTGTGGATTTGGTTTCCATACATTGGAGTTGCCATATCCATGCGGCTAGCATGCTTACGTGTCCTAGTCCTACGTATTTTTAGGACTGGGGCGTGACAATTAGTCATCCATCTCAAATTGCTCTCTCCAACTCAAGCCATCATGTCCATCTCAGCTTTAACCTAACTACCAAAGTAACCGACCTTGGTATCAGTATAAATAGGGGTACAATGGTGGAGGAGAGTATGAGAGATATATTTACTTAGATTTTATGCAATTTTTTAATTTTTTTTAGCTCATGTAATCTTCTTCTTCTTCCTCTAATAAAACCCTAATTCATGCTTGAGGCATTTTCTTCAAACCCTAGCCATGGTGAATTCGATTATGGCTAGTTCTCCTCCTCCCAATCCTCATCAATTGGGAAGAGGACATGACAAAGTCACGATCTGGTTCAAATTATGGTCAACACTAGAGACCAGGGTTTGGGTTGGCAATGAAATAGAGGCAGCAAGATCTAGGAAGAAGATGGTGAAATTAGCTTAGGGTTTTGAGATGGCAGTGGAAGAAGGTGAATGCGGGAAATTAGGGTTATGGTTTTTTGTGAGCTAGAGATGGGATGCGAGAAATTAGACTTAGAATTTTGAGGGTGATATGGGGATTTTGGATTTGGGTGCTAGTGTCTTAGAATTTTGGGAGGGTAGGAGTGCTAGTTCCAAAAAGGAAACCCGATACCATGTTGAGAAGTTAGCTCAACTTAATGGACATGATTCATTCATGTAGTGGAGAGAGAACATATTTATAGACGAGTGTGCTAGCTCTAGGCTATACAAGAAAGGCTCTAGGCTATTCCAGAATAAGACTAAAATTATAGTTCTATTTTTTTGATATGGGATAAAAACTATGAATAAAATTAAAAAAGGCTCTACACAATACAAGAAATAAGACTGACTTCTATAATAGTAATCAAGCAACATTAGTAGATAAATGCAGCACCATCAACATGGTCAAATAGTAAAGGTAGACAACCGACCAAGAGAGAGCAATAGTAGATGTCAACACACGAGGATGCTCAACTAAGATAGATGTTGGCCGACTGAAAGAGTTGTCGACACATTATAGAAGCATAAAAAATTATGCAAGCCGTATAAAGGTCATGCCCCCACAAAAGAACAACCAAGTCACAGAGAAGCAACATGCGGCCTGATCAACCTAGAATCTAAAAGCCCTATAATACAAAATATGCGGCCTGATCGACAACAGAGCATGGGGGCCGCATAAAGACCCTCCCCGACACACATTAGCTATGTGTCAGACTCTTTGACACATCACTCATCATACTGAGACGCTTCGAGACTCGTAAAGACGACATCTCAAAAAAAGATGAAAGGTCATATCAACTCACTAATGGCCTCGTCAGATGCGACTGCTCTACGTGCTCATGCGACTACATGCCTATGCGGCCTCATCATCATGTGGCCAGAGTGTCCATTCGACCAAGGCTAAACGAGAGCACACATGCGGCTACAAGACCCATACGATATCGTCATCATGCGTCTAGAGTGTCAATCCGACCAAGGCCAAACGAGAGCACACATGCGGCTACAAGATCCATACAACATCGTCATCATGCTGCCAGAGTGTCCATCTGACCAAAGCCAAACTAGATCATGCATGCGGCTACAAAACCCATGCGGCCTCACCATAATGTGGCCAGAGTGTCCATCCTACCAAGGCCAGATGAGAGCACGTATGCGGCCACAAAGCCATGCAGATAGAGTATCCATCCGACCAAGGCCAAGCTAGAGCCTATATGCGGCCACGACGCTATGCTTCCATGACTTTATGCGGCTCTCTATTTACAGGATCTTTTCTATTACAACTGAAGAAGATTTTTTGCACGATCAGTGCCGACTACGTATCCAGCTGACCAAGTCACGTACGTAACGGGTTAAAAATAACCCCGAGATCTCTTCGACAACATATCTTAACCAGGACTACGTGACAATCTTCCCATGGCATGCGTCTACAGTTGTAACCATATTCTGTTGAAGGATCCCTCTGCGGTCACCAAACATGAGCATATGCGACACCTATAACCTATCAACATGATGGTTATAAATAGGAGCAGCTTAAACGTCCCAAAGGCTGGCTTTTTCTACTTCAGAGAGAGACCATGCTCTCCGAGAGAGCAACGTACATAAACACAAGCTCGAGAGAGAGAGAGAAAAGAAGAGAGCATCAGCATTCCCTTGTCAGACCGTCAACGGAGTAAAGAAGCTGCCACAGCGCTCTTTGTCCATCGTCATACTACCCAGATTAAAAATTATACTTAGATATTCTGCTTAGGATTTTTATATATGTTTGTTTGTTATTTAACAAAAAATATACCTAAACTCACTTGTAATGGTGAAAAAGATGGCGACTCTGCTGGAGATGAACTTCTTCTCTGATAAGAAGACAGTGACGCAGTCTGAAGCAACCAAACTGGGATCCACCCAGAGGATGCTGGTGGTGCGGTTCGACCAACAATTATTCGAGAAAATGCTCTCCAAGGAAAATATGAGTTCTTCTCCAAGGCTAGCAAAGCCTAAGAAGACCCGCATGACATGGATTGCAAAGGCCGTTGTT
Source organism: Iris macrosiphon (assembly GCA_036927795.1). NCBI lineage: Eukaryota > Viridiplantae > Streptophyta > Magnoliopsida > Asparagales > Iridaceae > Iris > Iris macrosiphon. The sequence continues at coordinate 291,955,581 of JAYESA010000004.1, forward strand.
CCTCATCCAACCACGGAGCGTGCTCTCCCCGTCTATCTCTCTGCCGCAGGGACCGCACATCTTGCGTCTATTGCTTATGCGACAATCCCTTCCAATAAGAAGGATGCTTAGCACACGAAGACCAGCAGATGTAGTGTCCCGCTCCGCGTAGGCACTATATACAAGAGATATCGCTTTGCTGGCTCGAGCGGAAGCATGCTTGAAGTGTTCTCTGATCGAAACACAAGATGATTGATCTAAGTGAGTGGGAAGAACTTCATTCTCTAATTCTTACATGCCTTAATAATGAATATGAGTTTTCTACTACTTCTTCTAAGAAGATAGCTTCATAAGAAGAATGATAGAACCTGAACTAGTATTGCTTGTCATTGAAATGAACCCTTCCATGCTAAAAAAAAGATAGAAATATTGTATGCTAAGTTATACGCACTATCGAACGAACCATTGCTATGCTAATAAGAAAGAGTAAAAGATTGCTTAAACTTGTCCTTGTATCACATGCAAAACTAGAGTAGAACTACATGCTTGTCTAAAAAAGATAGAACTATATGAATAGCTTAAACTGGTGCATCTAGACTAATAGTCCACCCTGATGCTTGAAGTCCTTATTTACGGGAGGGTATGGCTATTAGCCAAAAGAATTGAGAGCTCTGGCTCTATTGCTTAATTGAATGCTTGCTTGTTCTTGATCATGTGCATCATATAGTATTTATCTGATAGAAGTGCATTAATGCATTGGTCTGACAACCTGTGCGCAAGGTTTATCTCTCGAGCGGTTTCTGGGGCACTGGGGATCGTTCGGCCTGGGAGAGATCTAGAACACCCTGAGGCTAGAAGTCCTTATTTATGAGAGGGTGTGGCTTTTAGTGTAGTACTGAACCATGTATTTCGACTGCTATTTTGAGCATATTTTAGGCATAACAACCATGCATCTCAGCAGCTATTAGCTGATCTATCATTAGTGAGATGGGCTTGTACGTCCCAACTGCTAATCATGGTTTTTATGGGCCATCATATAGTTAGGGCGCATGCTAGGCTAGCCTTCTTGCATACATAACTATTTGATACAGAGACATACATGAAATAGAACCTTGTTTATATATATATAAATTATTGCTAACTTGTATGTCTGTTGTAGGGATAACCATTCGGCCATAGGTAAGGATCACTGAATAAGTGATCACTTGTATTTTCTTATGTTTCTTATCATAAATGCTAAATGAGATGTATCTGTTTTACTTGAATATGTTGTTGCCCCCATTGAATTGAATTGAATTGGATAGTCAACTTGACGTACTTGTCTTGATTCGAGATAAACAGTCCACTAGAGATAACTTTTGTTCCTAAGAGATCGAATATGGCTCACGATACATGCTGCACATTGCACGATTGAACACTATCCCTATAGCTTATTTGTATGTATTGAATATGAAAACTGATTTCAATGACTTCTTTTCGAAAAGATGTAAACTAACTCTAATCCTCTGCTGGATGAAATGAACCTAGGTAAAATTAGCACGATAACTAGTAAAGTAATATTTTGCCATATGCTTACTTAGTGTTAGTTTCAGGGAGTGTTGCTTCTGTTCGTTGATTTTATACTCACCAGTACTTTCTCCAAAGTGCTGACCCACCAACAGTTTGTTTGTTCTTAGGTGCTGGATCGTCCGAGGAAGCGATAACCGTGCCTCATCCCCAGGACCTATTACGTTCCAATCCTAAAATACGTAGGACTAGGAATACGTAACATGCCAACTACGCATTCGACCAGACTCTGCTCCGACTCGAATACGTATAAGTTGTATTATAATGGTCACTATCTAAATAATAAAGTAAATATAAATATCTATGCCTTAATCTACAATAAACATAATATACAAGAATAAGCTATATGTGCTAAAGTCGTCCGTCCAGTAAAATACATAAACTCGAATAGACTCGAGAAAGAAATATGAGTCTATAAAACTAGGCTACATCAGCAGATGAATAAACAATATGAATAAATAATCATAACTATGGTAGAAATGATATACGTACCTGGTACCAATACCTGCAAGATAAGCAACTCTATCAGCAACTCCAAAGGCTCCATAACCGTCTATGCCGCAAAAACTAGCAGGGGACCAGGTCCTCAGAGGGGTATAACAAGGTACAAAAAACAATATGCCAAAAGTAAAATAGTATAATGCCACATACTCAAGGGTAAACTACTGTAACCATCTATGTGATATGCATGTGAGAGCATCACTCGTACTCAGGCTGAAATCACTACAGGCTCTGTGTCGGGGAGCCCATAGCAGCAAGTGTGGTGCCCCGTTTCCCCTATTCGGGGAGCGCGGCTAAGAAATACAAGTCGGTATCGTTCGATCGGGATAGATTGAAACAAGAACCCATCTTATGGATTTGCTTCTTCGAAATCGATTCCCATATTCAGTGGACCGTGCCCCCAGGATCTACTTAGCGGCAGAGTCAGGAGGGACCTCTCCGCTGCAAGTTTTCTTACCTCAGTTTTCGCTATCGCTTTGTTGCTTTCGTGCTCTGTGTTGGTTTTCAGATTTGCTTGAGTTTTATTGAACAGTTTAGATAGATTTTATTATTTTCGTTCGTTGAACTACACTTCAATTACGAGATTGGAAAAAGAAAAGAGGTGCTTTAGGACTCCGCTCGTGCGTCACCTACTGCTCGTTCACCTGTATTGCCACGAACAGCTGATCAATACCTCTTCCACTCTTTACAATCTCGGAATTGAAGTGCAGTTCAACGAACAAAAATAATGAAATTCATAGAAACCGTTCAAAAAAACTCAAGCAAACCCAAAAACCAACTCAAAGCACGAAAGCAAGAAAGCGACAACGAAAACTGAGGCAAGAAAACTTGTAGCGGAAAGGTCCCTCCTGACTCTGCCGCTAAGTTGATCCTGGGGCATGGTCCACTGAATATGGGAATCGATTCCGAAGAAGAAAATTTATAATGAGGATGGTTTCTTGTTTTAATCCATCCCGATCGAACGATACCGACTTATATTTCTTAGCCGCGCTCCCCGAATAGGGGGAACGGGGCACCACATCCTAACCAACTAATTGAAAGTTTTGTCCACGAAACTTTGGAATAGAACCTACTACTAGAAAATAATGAAGGAAAACTTTTCCTTATCTCAGATTCAAGCTCCCAAGTGGATTCTTCGATCGAATGGTTTCCCCAAAGCACGCGTACAAGAGGAACCGAATGACTTTGAAGCAGCTTTTCTTTACTATCCAAAATTTGCACAGGTTGTTCGATATATGTCAAGTCTGCCTGAAGATCCAGTTGATTAAGATCTACCACATGACTCGGGTCATACATGTACTTCCTAAGTTGAGAAACATGGATGATATCGTGCACTTCCAATAGTGACGGTAGTAGGGCAATCTGATATGCAACTGAGGCAACTCGCTTTAGTATCTTGAACGGACCGACAAATCTCGGAATTAACTTCCCCTTTGCTACAAATCTGGTGACTCATCGCATGGGCGAGACTTTGAGAAATACCCGATCGCCTTGAAGAAATTCAAGTGGACGTCGATACGTGTCTGCGTAGCTCTTTTGGCGACTCAGATCTACCTCAACGAAATTGTTCGGCTCCACGGCGTACTCGTATCCATTGTCTCCGATAGAGATGGTCGATTCATATCGCATTTTTGGGAAAGTCTGCAGTCAGCAATGGGGAAGAAGTTAAAGTTCAGTTCTGTCTACCATCCACAGACAGACGGTCAAACAGAACGTGTCAACCAAATCCTCGAAGACATGCTACGACTCTGCTCCTTGGACTTGAAGACAAGTTGGGACATGCATCTACCGTTAGCCAAATTTGCTTACAATAATAGCTTTCAATCCAGCATTCAGATGGCACCATATGAGGTATTGTATAGATGAAAGTACAGATCCCCAATCTGTTGGGATGAAGTTGGAGAATGGCAAATTCTTGGCCCTGAACTTGTGGAGCAAACCGTCCAGAATTTTCTTTTCTTCAACCAACTTGTGAGTGGCTTATATTCGATTCAGTTGACCCTTCTTCCAAGTCTTCACATATAAAATCTTATATTCTTGCTTGCCCCGATCAGACGATACTAAGTAATAACTAAAAGATGTCAAGATAAAAAGGAATAGACTTGGATTATTTTGCTTGTCAATTCAATTTGTGAACGGTTACCTTATTGCATGCTTGTTCGTTTAGAATGTTCATCATATGTATAAATACAAGTTAGAACATATACTTATTCTATAAATTATGCTATGAGTAGAACAAACCTTATTATGCAACAAACTGTTCAGGTAGATTATGCAAAATAAATTATGCAATGCTACTTGTCTTGTACTCGTGTTGCCTCAACTACATAATTGGTTAATTAATATGAACGTCACTTGATCACGAACAACTTGTGCACAAGGCCTTTGGGTTCCTGCGGACGGTCGCTGGGGCATCGGCACCATTCTGATCCGAACAAAACTTCAGGATAGTCTCATGTTCCGGACATGATTATGCAGCGCCTCCAATGCTTCGTTGCATACCATCATTGTCCATAGACTATATCGTCCATTATGGCATCAAGCCAGTGATCCTCATGTATATTTAAACCTGTATAAGCTAACTTGTGTCTTCGTGGCAGGGAAGGACATGGTAAGTTTTTTGCAGGTGATTTAGACGGGCAGGTAAAAGTCACAGAACGATGCCAAGTTTATTTCAAAAATTTTTATATACTGCTTGCTTGTAAAATAAACTAAGGTAAGATAGAAAAACCACAAATAATATGCATGCTTCATCTAAACAACATGTTGATTGGTATAGTTGGGTTAGCTCACCTTCACCAGTATATTTTGATGTACTGACCCTCGTTGAAACAGGTTCCCCGCACTAAGGAGATCCGAGCAAGGAGCTGAAGTCATTTTCCCAATCCAGTCCAGCTGTAGGCGCATCCAGATCGTGCTATCTTTTGAAGCATTTTGAAGCAAGGAGTTAACAACTTAAACCTAATGCAGCTCAGAGGAAAGGCCTTCGTCCCGCTAGGAGGTCTTAATTATTTTAAATTTTAGTAAAGGGATGTAATGTACATGACTGCTATCTCATTTTTTGTCGATATTTTGTAAACCCGTACGGCAACCTTATTACAAAGCAAGGAGTTTGTAATAGATGTTCATTATTAATAAAAGAGAAATTTTTCATGTTTTAACTTGTGTTTCAATTTATCTGCGTACTCTGAATATGTACTCGCTATGCAAAATACCTTAGCCTTGTGCGGTGCGCAACCTAGGCCCGCACGGTGTCATGTCCGGGGGACGACTATCGATTTCATAAAATTAGGATATGACATCAAGTAGTATTAAGACTCAGTATAGGTGCCAAAGATCTGAGACAAAGTCCAAGGCACCTCTAGGATATTACGACTCCAGCGTACGTGACACAATACCTCCAATAGTATAGTATATATATCAATAATCAGCCTATAGTACGCTGTATCTCTCCCAACCCAATATAACCTCACATCTCATGTCCACAATGTCTTATGTCCATAACACGCAAGATCATGACCTTTAGCTAGTGCAATGAGTCATAATAATATCCATATAATATGCAAGTCTCATATCACGAATCCTGTAAGCCTATACAGAATCATCATGAATAACTCAAGAAATATTCTGTCATATGAAATAGTGTCAAGTGTCCTAGGATATAGCGTACTTGGTAAAGCAAGCACGTAAAAATATAGGATTACAAAATTAACTCTCTAAGTGACGTTGCACGACTCCGCGTACGACATCGACACTCGAATCTTGTTCGGACGCTAAGCAATGTCTCACGATCCTAAGGTAAACACACACATCAACCATATAAAAAATATAATAACTAAATAATATAATAAAGGTAAGGAACTATAATACATCATGGCAATGTACACTTGCTTGGGTTTTGAACTCCGTCAACTGCACCTAGGAAAGTTGAATCTGCACGTACACCTCTGGATGCTGAAACAAATATTAACATTATTCTCAGAATACTAGAAATAGCTGGGATTGACTATCAATAAGTCCAATTTGGATACATGGACAAAATTGATAGTTTTGGGTCAAAGCAGGATCCACATGTGGCCCACTTTGCACCACAAAACGTGCCAAAGGTAAGTTCTCCAAATTTGTCAAACTTAGTGTCTACGAGTCCAGAATAACGATACAAATCTAACAGAATGTCCATAACTGAATTCTGATGAGCCGATCACAAAATCGCCCATTTTGTGGAACCGTGCGGCCTACAAAATGATGTTTCGTCAACGTTGTAAGAATCAAACCAAACTTGGGTCACAGGACCAGCGTAACGCTGCAAATCCGATGGCGTAAGTTTCGTTACAAAACGACAAGCACTCACAAAATTAAGATGAGTGTCAGAACATGTCGATACGATATTTTTTGGCGGATACTCGTTGATTCCGGTATGCACGCACATCCAAATCAAGTTCTGCAAAAGCTCACACGTCCGTGTTGACGATACACGCCTTTCGGTGCAACTCGCATACGACGAAGTCACCTCCTTTGGCAGAACGTACCCCGTATCGCGAGATTTTGGGTATTTTAAAAACAAATTTTTGGTCGTTTTGGAAGAAGAATAATTGTACCATTAAAGCAAACTAATAAAAACTAAAAGAACAGTAAAAATCTTGGTTATATTGTAAAAAAGTCCCGTCAATTATATTTTAAAAATAATTAACGAGATGGTAGAAAATTGGGTATAAACATGGGGGTTTGGATCAAAATTCTAAACTATTTTCGAATATTTTTTTGGCCAACTTTCGGTCGATTTTTCGATCAAACCGGGGTGCATAAATTTGTTCCACTTGAAGAAAATCCTAGAGGGTTAGGTTGTGAACATACCAGCGAAGACGGGATGTAAAATAAATCAGCAAGGAGGTCGAAAGCTGTGCACGAAGGAGGGGTCGCACAGCAGTACGTGCGCACGAGGGGGGGGACTGCTGCTCCGGTACGGCGGTGCAGCGGTCGGCAGCGCTCCAGCGGAGGTGGTGTAGGCGATGGTTAGGGTTTAGGTTTACATGGGGGAGGTTAAGTTTTTAGCGGGATTGGGTTAGGTTAGCGGGTAGGGTTAGGATTAATGGGTTTGGGTTTATTATTTTATATTTTTCCATTATATATATATATATATATATATATATATATATATATATATATGTATATGGCCATTAAAAATAGTTTATAACTCAATAAATTTCAGAAAAATTATACAATACTCTAATAATAGTTTTCCACCGAAAAATATATTTTATATACAATATTAATAATTAAATAATTATAAATTCAATTATATTATATATTATAACTAGCCAAAATAAAATAAAAAATTCTCTTAATCACAAAAAAATTCAGAATACCAAAAATATTAAATTCTAAAAAATCAGGGTGCTTACAATCTACCCAACTTATAAAAATTTTGTCTTTGAAATTAAAATAACATAGTAGAAAATATTTTAGTTAAGAAGGTTGCACTAAAGATGAGGACGCAGTTACCAAATGGAGTCCTAGTTTGACGTCGCAATATAAGAATAAGGGTACGCTTACTCAAGGCTCTAGCAAACTTATAAGAATGAAGTTGGCCGCAGAAACTATAGTCACTATCATATTTCTAAGGATTTTTGGAAAGTATAACTTCAAAGAGGAATTCGAGATGGTAAAAATTTTGTGACCGTTGTTACAGCCTATTAAAGAAAATCTATGTACTACATTGGCATTAATGAGTCAACAACTCTATAAAGAAATTTTTACCAGTTCTCCTTGCTTCTAATTAGGTCATGAGTCTACAAGACTAGGGTGAGATGGTACCGAAAAGTTTTTTATTGCATATCATGGATGCCGATGAATGGTTCAACAATAAGCGTCAAAAGGTGATATAACTCATCAAGGTGTTTAGTATTATGTAAATAGTACAAGGGGTTCAATTTAATGCAACACAAGTGTCATTGACGTAGGTTGGCATTAATAGGATACGGGTATATCAGTGGTTGGTATATTTGGATTGCCTATGTATGATTTAATTTTATTGCATCGGAGTTGGATATAGGATTTAGAAGGAGGTATGCCACGAATGTTGTAGGGTCTATATGGAGCATGGACGTGTATATTTGGAAGTAACAGTTATGTCATCAATGAGTAGATTCCATTTAGGCTCATGAATGTCAAGGTTGCCGAGAAAATTGAGTCGGTTTTGAGTATTAAAATCGATCACAAAAAAAAAAAAGGATATCTACGTGTCATGTATGTACAATTGCATCGCGAATGTCGTGCAACTAAAACAAAATATGAGAATGCCAGTTTGTGAGTGATAGTCATGTCATAGGTTTAGAGTGACTAGTCTGGGTCATAAGGATGGAAGTTGTTGAAAATGAAAGTATAGTGTTGTGCTCCAAATATCCGAGCCACAACAAAGGGTATCAAGGATACAAAATTAAATAGGTAATTTAATCCGTTTGAGATTAATCTAATTAATACCAAAATAAACTCAAATATACCCTGAATTTCTAGAAATAACCCTACACTAAAATCAGGGGCTACGATCTACCCAACTTATAAAACTTAAGTTGGTATTCAAAACTAAGGTCATGGTCCTGCTAACAAGATTTCTGAAAGGGCCTATTTTCTAAATAAGGATACAAGAATTCTAAGATTTACTGGCCGTAATCAAGGATATTCTAAAGGAACCTAGAAACTATCAGGGTGCTATTAATCAACAACCTTATAAGAGAAATTAGTACCCATCCATTACTGCTCTTGTATAGGTCAATCTTCTACAGTGCAACAGAAATGACTGAGTAAGATCTAACTAAGTGTAAGCACCTTGATTTTTAGAATTTACTATTTTTGTATTCTGAAATTTTTATGATTTAGGAAATTATTTTATTTTAATTTTAGCTAGTTATAATATATAATATAATTAAATTTATAATTATGTATATTTATTTAATTAGTAAAATTGTACAAAAAATATATATTTTTGGGTATAAAACTATTATTAGAGTATTGTATAATTATTTCAAAATTTATTGAGGGTCAAAACTATTTTTAAATATCTATATACCAATATATATAAATAAAATAAAAAGAATTAAAACCCTAAAACTTAAACCCTACCCAAACCCAATAACCTAACCCAATAACCCATTAACTAAATCAAAACCTAAACTAAAAAACTCCTCCCCCCCGCGTACACAGCACACACAGCACACCCCCCTCTTCTCTCATATATATATATATATATATATATATATATATATATATATATATAACAAACCAAACCCTAAATCCTACGCCATCACCCACGCCACCCCGACCACCGCTGTGAGCCATCGCCGCCCGCCGTCGACCCCCGCCGAACCGCAGCGCCGGAGCGCGGCAGCAGCAGCAGCAGCAACAACAACAACAACAACAACTTCGGCCCCTCCTTCGCGCTCATCTTCCGCCCTCCCCGCTCGTCCGTTTCATTCTCCGTCTTTGCTGGTATGTTCACAACCTAACCCTCTAGGACTCCCTTCAAGTAGAACGAATTTAGGCACCCCGATTTGATCGAAAAATCGACCGAAAGGTGTTTGATGATAAACAAAAATATGAAACTAGATTTATACGAAACCCTTTCTTTGTTTACAAATAAGAAAAAAGTAGTACAATTAATCCTATACGAGGATGTTAAGTACAATAAAAATAATTCTGGAGAAAAATTGCTATAGGAGTCTGATCTGCGGTCGATCACTTTGTCCCTTAGACGACACGATGATGAAGAAGTGCTGTAGAAGAAGAACCTTCAAATATTGCAGGAGGGATTGGATTCTCGTTGCCAAAGTCGTCAATCACTACTCTCTGTCTGTGCTCTCTCTTTCTCTCTTTTCCCTCCCAATCCGATCACCTGTGACCGGAGGTCTCTATTTATAGAGCTCAGCCACAGTAACTGTCCAGTCGGCGCAGAAGCCAAACTGTGAAGAGAGTTGCACTCTTTACACGGCGGTTATAATAACTGCTACCCACGTCTGAATGCTCTCCTGAATTCGCGTATGATGCGTGTCCCATTATAAGATAAGGCGTACAACCGCTCCACGAAGATCACGGCATGCAAGCCACGTAGGCAACTGCCCCTCGCGTAAAGATGGTTGGCATAAAAGCCTAATAACTGTCTTGTTGGCGTAAAAGCCAGATTATGCGTAAAGCTTGATACTGCATGAATAATAGATAACCAGCGTAAAACTAGCCAATTATCCTTCCTGACTGAGGTCTTGAGCATATTCTGGGCTAAATAGTCTTATCACGTACCTTTGCAGATATAGCCTTAGTTGGCGTATTTCGAGGAGATAGCATACGACGTACTCCTATAGTTGAAAATAGCCTGGTTGGCGTAAAATGCAAGGATGGTGATGTGAGCGTATTAGTCACGGTTTTAGATCTCTCAGTCATTAAAAATAGAATAAAATCTCGTGCATTAAATGCAGAGATCTGCCCCTATCTCGTGCATTAAATGCAGAGATATGCCTCGAGCTCTGTACGAGAGACAGCTTTTGACGTGGCGTCTATTTTTGTCTCATGTTGAGCGTAAAAAACTCATCTTTGCCTGTATAAAATAGGCAGCATATTCCTTGAATGCGTAAAAATAACTTGTATCAAGGATATGTCACTAAACGACAGCCTGGGCCTCTATGCAGAATCATCATTATAGCCGTCTTCTCGATCGTCGTGCAGTACTCTTTGTCAGGAGTCAGGTTCACTATTTTGTCTGACAGGTTCATTCGAGGAATACAAAGAGTTCTTCGTATGACTTTACGTTGCATTAAAGACAAACGTATTTTATGCCGTAGGGAGGTGTAGCCACCTTTTACGCCAAACGACATTTTGAGTGCTGCTTTACGCGGGCTGTTCTGAAGTCATATTTTACGCCACACAGCGCTGAAGCTCTGTTTTACGCATATAGCTCCGAAGTCATATTTTTATGCCATATAGCGCTGAAGCTCTGTTTTATGCGGGCTTTATGCATGTTGGGGGGTTTTACGCGTATAATTTCCCAGCGTATTTTCATGCTTCTAAAAGACCCCCTTCAAAGTTTTCAAATTCCTCGTAATTTAAAATACTTTGAATGAAGCATGAAACGGTCAAATTTGACTCGTTCTGCGAGGCTGATTTTTTCAGAGATATTTAGCAAGTTGTTGGGATTTGGTATGTTCTTTTCTGCCTATATAAAGGCAAGCGAGTGAACCTATTTTTCCATACTTTCTTCACCAAAAAGATGGCTGCCGAGATCCATTGGACTGACCTGAGAAAGAAGAAGATCATGCTCTTCCAGCATGTAAGGAGCCATAAAAAGAGGCATCTTTGAGCAAATATCCCCTGCAACGATGGATCATGGAAGGATATCATAGCTTCCTTTGCTCGGGATAATCAGCAATTTTATATGGCGATTCGTCCAGGAGAGAGGAAGGGTCTCATCGGACCACACAGCTTGCTAGCTGTATTTTCTCCTATTATGAAGCTGGACGCAGGTGGGCAGCTTGGACGTGTCTTCGAGTATTATGTTGGGTCTGAATCCCTAACACAATTCTAGGCATGACTGCCACGACGTAAGGAGGGTGGGCTTAAATAATTTGTACAGGCCCAGTTTTGTATCCTCCCGCCATTGACCATTTTTTTGTTCATCGGCCGAAGAAGCCGATGAAGTGCCGTAGAAGAAGAAAAAGATCTCCATCAAATAAGAATCTGGTGTAATATATTCCCATCGTGATCTTGAATATTTATGAAAAATCTTTTGTAAAATGGATTTCCATCATATGTAATCATGATCTTGAATATTAATAAAAAATCCTTTGTAAAATAGATTTCCATCATATGTAATCATGATCTTGAATATTAATAAAAAATCTTTTGTAAAATGGATTTTCATCATATGTAATCATGATTAATAAACTTGTCTTCTTTTACGTATCATTGATTTGCCATATTTGCTGTGAGGAAGTCTGATAATACGCAGCTTCGACATGTCTGAGTAATTTTTTATGCTGATTCTGATAAATGCTTATCCGGTCACGTTCCGACTTTTAGCGTGACGGAAGATGCGTAAAAAGCTCTTTAGCATTAAGTTGTCTTGAAGATCCAACTGTCATGCTGTCTTTGGGCGAGGAGTCACATAGAATTCTGAAATGTCACTTCTCTAATACGAAGAGTTTCTGTTCAGAACATCATCTTCAAGAATAGCTTCCCGAAAATTCCTTGAAACAGGGCAAGAAATGTCCGCCAAACAGGCCATACTTGAACTTAGATGTAAAGGATTCTGGCTAGACTTCAAATGAACTTCCAATGGCCCAAGAAGAAGTGTCATCTTCAATGCTGACATCTGTGTATTTCAGACACTTGGAATGTATAGTAACCAAAAAGGAGCATTTTCTGCGTAAACCCTTGTAATTGGCCTTCTCGAGTATAAGACCCAAACTATCAAGATATACGCGTATCCTGTCCTGCACAATTTTAAAATATGTGAAAAGTCATAGATCCGTAGCATATGTAGCTTCTGAGCATAAAATCGTAGATCTGTAGCTTCTGGGCTATTTATAGAGTTCAAACAACTCTTCGAATCCCTAACCAAATCCGATTTTTAATAGTCGGAAAAAATCCTTCATCTGTTTCTGTAAAATCCTTTCTTTCTGAGAACTTTTCGTCTTCGTATCTTTTCTGATAACTCTGAGTTTCGCCATGGCACCAAAACAGGCCTCCATCTCTAAGGGAAAGAAAGCCGCTTCCTCATCTCACTCCTCTGCTCAAGCACGAGCAACACCCATTAGGCTGAGCGAGCCCTGATCTGAACAAAGTGCTCCACCGTCGAGCATCACAAGTAAAGACTTCGAGAGGAATAAAGAACCTTCCGCACACGTTGTATGTGTATGCACAACAATACGCCCATATTTCTAATGTGTCAGCGTAAAACTCCATATTTTTGCAGTCTGGCGTAAAAACTCAGACTGTCAAAATTTGGCGTATACTGCAAACCTTGCGTTTTACGCACTGGATGTAAATTCCAGCGTCTAACTCAAATTTTGGCAGTCTGGCTTAAAAGCTCAGATTTTTAGGTTTTGGCGTATACTGCCAACTTTGAGTTTTTATGCACTGGAAGTAAGTTCCAGCGTAAAAAGTCAATTTTTTGCCGTCTGGCGTAAAAACTCAGATTGTCATATTTTGGAGTATACTGCAAGAGTGTAGCGTCTAGCGTAAAATTGACTTATTTTCTTGCTTCTTGCAGTGGACCTACAGATTTCCCCTCTGGCTAAAGTGATGGGCTCTGCTGCTAGCATGCTGAATTCCAACTACCTGGAGGACTTATCCCATGTGACATTCCCCATCTCTGGAAACAAGTATCCTCAAGAAAGGGGAACTCTGATCTCATCCCAAGGAGAACGAATGTTGCTGAGTATGATCAGTGGGGAGCCCCTGACATACATAGATGGGACTGAGTATAAGAAACTAGATTTTTTATTCGGGGATGTTATTGATAAACAATCCCAGACTAAGCCCAAGAAGGAAGATTGGGTATTTTTTGCTGAGGACACGGTCATTTATCTGCCAAGGATGCCCAGATATTACCCTATCTCTGCATTCTTCCATGCCACCCATCGCAGAAAGATGGTATGGACTTTGACTCTCGATCTTCACGGCCAGCCAGGGAAGATCTTTTATAGGAAATGATTAAACCGATGAGCCTTTGTGAGCAGTCCTTCAGGCCCTGTTGTGCTTTTCAGAGGATTACTGCCGGACAACGTCCCGAGTGAAGATATTTCACTGATCCAGCTGATTCAAATAGCGACTTTCTGCAATGACTTTATAGGGCAGGGAGGAGTATACCCCAAGGTTAACCCTCACACCAGTGGATGGCTTAGCCCCCAGAATCTTCGATGGGCCAGTTTAGCTACCTGGGCCCTGAAGCACTTCCAGACGGAGCTGGAAAGTATTGGTTTATTTGCGGCTGTGAGTGCCACTAGTGTTGGGCTGCCTCTCAACCCCAACTTATTCTTAGCTTTGATGGAGCGATATAATTCGTTCACTAGAATTTTTGCCACTCCGCTAGGTGATTTGGGCTTAGCCCTTCATGAGATGACAGATATCTCAAAGCTGCCAATGGGAGACACTCCTTATGAAGAGTATGTTCCCACAAACAGGGAGCTGAGGGATACAAACCCTCGGGCAGTGGCAGTGTACCAGGAGCTGATGAGCCACTATCTTGCATGCACCACCTTCTATAAAGAGCCCTCTGATTTGGCCTATATCAACAAATGGGTATCCTACCTCTTCTTCTATCAGGCCAGAAATGCCAAGCATGACAAGGTTGTAGATAATAGAGATAAGCCTTTGAATCTGCTGAGTATGCTTAGTGCCAACACAGTCGATGATCTTATTGAAGATGCTGGGGCTTCAGATTGGGTTCTCGCTGAGGAGATAGGGGATTATCCTACAGGCACTAAAGCCTACAGTTACATGAGGCATTTTCGCAAGCCTCTGTCAAGAAAAGCTCAACTGGCTGGCTTCCTCTCTGTCTGGCTCCACTGATGGGTAGTGCCTGGCTTTGCGTCTGCGGATCGCATTCATCGCGCACCTTATGGCCCACAGTGCGTTTGGTATTTGGAGTAAGATTGGGCCTGCTTCCTGCCATAGTATGCAGGATACAAGCTAGCCTGAGGGCCATTACTGATGGACTTCTGGCTGATGATACACAACGTGAAGGATATCTCAGAGTGGAATTACCATTCCTATATCTGATGGAATGGTTAATCCTTCACAACACTAAAGTGATGTCTCCCGGATCTGTCGGTGGTTCAGGCAATAACTTCATGTTGAATTACATGCATTCTTCTTGGAATGTGACTAGCGTCATAGACTGTCGGCTAGCACTAAATTTTGCCCATAGTTGGAAGTTCTTTTGCATCGTCCCTCCTGTACATATCAATCAACAAGGGACAAAACTTCAGGATGCAGGTCAGGGGAAGACTATTCTTTCTCCTGAAGCCTTTTACTGGTTGGTCTGCATTAGACCTTTCCTCCTGCTGTACAGAAGTGAGGACCACTGCTACTTGGAGCCTTATCTGCCCAGCCGGTTCGCCAGGCAATTTGGGTACGACCAGTTGCATGTGGGGAATCCTATCACCAGCTTCAAGTTCAAAGGCGGACTTATTGATGGAGCTAGAGGATGGCGGTATTTCATCATGGGTTGTACCGGAGCAACCTTTAATGTGCCCGCGACTTCTCTCTCCATGGAGTTGCGCATTCTCCATTCGTTCGCGCAGTTTTATGCGTCCATTAATACCTTCCATCGTGATTTTAATGTACATGGAAGTTTTAGGATGCCCTCCCATAGGCCCACTGGAAGGGAGGAGATACCGTCTGTTTCCTCGGATGAAGGTGATGAAACCACCGGTGCAGATGATTATTTGTTGATTGTACCGAAAGGTATAATAGCTCCGCCAGCAGAGCCTCTCATAATCTCCAATAAACGAAAGGCTTCCACTCTGAAAGAGCCTTCCCTCCGCAAGAAGAAGCTGACTACCGGAGGTCCTAAAAGGACTTCCACAAAGGGGGCCTCTAGGGGTGAGCCTATTATTTCCCCTGTTGGGGACGATTCTTTGATCAGGGGTCCTTCGCCTTTTAGAGAGGGAACCTCCACAGTTTTAGCTGACAGTGCTGGAGATTCTTTGCTCGTGATTGCTACCGCTACCGCCGTTACTGGTAGTGCTTCGAGATTGCCTTCGAGGCCGAGCATAATAAGAATCAATATACCTTTATCCAGACAAATGGGGCTAGCCCCTTCTTCGTCTGTAAGTATCTCGAGCGTGATTCCACCCGTTGAGCCTCGAGTGGATCTGGGTGACGACTGGGATAACTACCCTCAAACGTCAGTTAGTGCACCCTCTTCTCCAGGTATGCCAGCTTGATTAGCATCATTAAGAAATAATTTAGCTATACAAGCCGCAGACGCAACATACATTCCATCGGCCATAGGTAAATATTGCTTTCACGTTTTTTTCAGGAAAATTAACATCAAATTGATATTAACTTTCTCTTATCTTATTTTCAGGCGAAGACATCTCTGGGGAGGGCAAAGTTGACACAACTTCTGACTTTGTTGCGGATTCAGCTAATGAAACGGCGGTGCCCGACGTCGAAGAAGCATGCTTTGAAGCTGCCGATCTTTCATCCGCAACATTCTTGGGTGTCATCCCACCAGTGGCAGTTCAAATAACATCAGAGGAGGATGAACCCACCATCTCGACTATGCCTCCTTCGTTGAGTATGCCAGCAACTTTAACTATTGTTGGTGTGCCTTCTTTTGTCGTGCCATCTGTTGAAGCAACGACTATGGCGATATCCTCTGCAGTCCTTCCGGATAGGAGGTTTACCGATATTGCGGCCACTCCCAGCGTACATTCGATCTTTGCTACGCTAGTTGAACAATATACTAGCATATTCTACTGAACTTTGAAAGAATTGATATCCATGGTGCTAGAGAAGAATCTAAGCTTTGATGCTCTGAAGATATCCTCCCAGCTCACTATAGCGCCGATTAGAAATTTCAATGAAGCTGAAAGAGCTGATGCGCTAGAGCAAATAGTTAATGGTTTAGAACAACCCATTAACGAATATTTGCAACTATCCCAAGGCAGCATCGACGACCTGGTTCAAGCTGAGTACGATTCTCTAACCGTGGAACTTGCTCAACAGATTGAATCTTTAAACAAATCCATCCAGGAACAACAATAAGATATGGAGAAAGAGCTGGAAGTATTGGTGGAGAGTATTCCTCAGCTAACTCAGTACCATGCCAAATGTGAGGGATATGAAGCGAGGGTTCAAGAATTAGAAGTTGAACTTGCTCAGACAAGGGAGAGGCTTATCCAGGCATCGGTAGCTCGTGATGTATTTAAGGGCCAAGTGGAGACAGCTCAGCAGAACTTGGCACATGCGGGTGTCATCCACGCAAGTTTTGTTGATTCTCTGTCCGAACTATCTCACTTGAGCAATGATGAGGCAAGGCTGGAACGGGCTCGCGCTAACATTTTGAACTCCAGGAATGAGAGGATGGCTGCTTTGGCACAACAGATCCGTGATTTAAATGCTCCTCCCCAATGATGTACTTTTTGTTTCTCCTGTAATTTCTCAGAAATAATAAAGATACATTTTCTGACTTTGTGGACCCATCACTTTTTAGAGTATAAATGATAGGCTAAGATGAAAGTGATATCAGAGGTATCATGAACATGACATACTTTCGTTAAGGTTTTGCTGAATGTAAATCTATTCAGAGGTAATATGAACCTGATAGAATATAATTCAACTAAATTTGTATACCAAACACTATCAGAGGTAATATGAACATGATAGGTTTACAAATTAGTCAAGCATATCCATTAAGAGGTCATATGAATCTGATAGAATATGATCCAGCTAACCTTTGTGCGTGGTATCGTCAGAATAAGATCTTCATCATACTCCGTTAGGCAAATGAGATCAAGTATAGTACTTCTTCGGAAATTTGCGGTTGATAGGAGCCATTACCAATTTTTATTAGGCTTGGCTAATCGTGTTTGTTGAGGACATCCCACTGGAGGATCCTTGGTGGACCTATTATTTGTTGCGCACGTTGAGTGCAAATAATAAGTTTGAAACAAGCCCAATCAGGTGATAGGTTATGTAGCCAGTAAAGACATCCTGCTGGGGGATTTTTGAGGATCCATTACTTTTTGCGCACGTTAGTGCAAGTAATAGGTTTGAGATAAGTCCTGATAGAGGAAATATAGACGCGGTAAAATATGACTCTGTGGGGATGAATATGGACTGACTATTTCTTTGCTGGGGAAAATGAGGATAGTTCAGAGGTAATATGGACATGAACAATTCGTTTCTATTGTGGGCATTCCACAGGGGAATTTTTGGTGGACCTATTACTTCTTGTGCACGAGAATGCAAGTAATAAGTTTAGGATAAGCCCTGCCAGAGGTAATATGGACGTGGCAGTTTTTGTAGACCTAACACCACTGTCGTACTTAGAGTTAAGTACGTGTGTTAAGTTGAGATGACAACCGATATCAGAGGTAATATGGACATGATAATCGATAGCCGGACCAGGAAGGTTTGTCCAGAGGTAATATGAACATGACAAATTCAGCCTGAGAGAAATACTATGACAACAGTTCAGAGGTAATATGGACGTGAACTGATTGATAGCAACAACCTGAGAGGTTTGCTCAGAGGTCACTTGGACATGGCAAACTCAGCTGGGAGAAAAAAATGTTTGGAGAATAGTTTAGAGGTAATATGAACGTGAACTCATATCCAAAAAATTCACCTGATTGATTTGTTGAGTGTGGTCTATGGAGATAGACTAGAGGATCGCTCCATTGGGGATATTGATGGGACGATAGCTCAGAGGCAATATAAGCATGGCTAGCGTCTAACTAGATAGATTATGAATAGTCACGGTGGGAGTGTGCGAGTAGACTTAGGGACTCATCATCCGGTACTTCTTGAGGGAGCAAATTACCACGTTGGAGTGAGATCAATTTGCAATGACCGTCTTCTCGTTTATAAATGCAAAGTGATGACTTTAGCGTCGATCAACTCCTGGATTCTCCTTTTCAGTACATAGCATGCCTTTGTGGGGTGATGAATGTATCGATGAAAGAGACAATATTCTGGGTCATCGACCTTGCCGTTGGATTCGTATCATCGTTCTAGACTTGTAGGCACTAAGTTTGATAAATTTAGAGAACTTGTCTTTGGCATATTTTTCGGTACGAAGTGGGCCACATGTGGACCCCGCTTTGATCCAAAACTTTAAATTTTGCCCCTGTGTCCAAATTGGACTTATGGGTAGTCAATCCTATCTATTTTAAGTATTTTGAGAACAATGATGATGTTTGTTTCAGCATCAGAAGGTGTGCGTGCAGATTCTACTTTCCTAGGAGCAATTGACGGAGTTCAGAACCCAGACAAGTGTACCTTACCATGATGTATTACAGTTTCTAGCCTTTATTATATTATTTAGTTATTATAGTTTTTTTATATGATTGATGTGTGTATTTACCCTAGGACCGTGGGACATTGCTTAGCATCCGAACAAGATTCGAGTGTCGACGCCGTACGCGGAGTCCTGCAATGTCACTTAGAGAGTTGATTCCATGATCCTATTTTTACGTGTTTGCTTTACCAAGTATGCCATACCCTAGGAAACTTGACACTATTTCATGTGACAGAATCTTTCTTGAGTTATTCATGGTAATTCTGTATAGGCTTACAAGATTCGTGATATGAAACTTGCATATTATATAGATATTATTATGACTCATTGCACTAGCTAGAGGTCATGATATTGCGTATTATGAACATGAGACGTCGTGGACATGTCACATTGGGTGGGGAGAGCCTTCATCGTGCTCTGGGCATATTTTACTGTCATGACCCGCACCCGGTATAGGGGCACGAGTACGTAGGTACGTCTAGCCTACGCCACAGAATCGACAGTAGAACACTTTCTTGGTCTACTATACTATCTAATATCTCATGCAATGTATATAAAATACTTTCATGCCATCTCAATCTCAAATGATACTCAACTACATATAAAACTAAAAAAAGATGTACGCATGATATGGAATAGAAAGAATAAGAAATACAAGTCTCAATACATCACATGACCATCTCAAAACTAAACACAACTCCAGATCTCAAAACAATAATACAAACCAATGTCCAAATAGAATAACTACTACAAGGTATGGAAATCTAAAAGGCCTCAGTCTCTCGCACTATCCTCGGGTGACACTCCATCTGTCGGTCCATAGTGAGTGGGATACATCATGTCTAACCATTTATCTGAAAAATATTTTTCAGTCAGAAATGGAGTGAAGTACAACCCAAAGCAGTTCCAATTAATTAATAATGACTATAAACAGAAATAGAGAATATAATATAAGACAAGAAATAATGAACAATATCAACTATAGTAGATGAACAGGTAAACAATGAACAATATGGTAAATACTGATTACAACGAATATAACAAGACAATAGAATGGAACAATGAACTAGACTGTGGTGAAGAACAATAACTATGCTAAGTGATTGAAATACTAGATAGATATGTGATCGGCTTGGGTGGACATTGTCTAAGTTAAACATTGAACATTGTCTAGAATTTGATCACATACCTAGCTAACATTTTTTGGATTTTAGTAATAATGATCATTAGCCGCCCTACAGAGTAGTTAGTATATCTTTCATATTTCTTGTGTTTTATTCTAGAGAAGACCAACACAATAACATATCGTAATGTTCAAACGCTTCTAAATTGTTGTGTGATTGGCTGATCCTTGATAAATGAAAAATGTGATAAAATTTTCTCAGTGGAGGAATTAGGATTGGAGTCCATTTTCATTCACCCATCAAAATTAGAATATTTGTTCACCCTTCACTAAAAAATGGACACATATCATTTTCATCCAATACAAAACCATCTTGAAAGTGGTTTTATGAACATTGAAAGTAGTTTTGATATTTAATTTGACACATGTCCATTTTTTAGTGGAGGGTGAAAAAATATTCTAATTTTGATGGGTGGACAAATAGCAATGTGCCATAAATTCTGGTTTTATATAACTTAACCGCTATGCCTTAACATATTGATCACTTCTTGAGGGGTATGTCTAGTTCCGTTATGATCACGTCAGCAATTTCAAGTTATATATATTGGACACAAGTTTTATCACTCAACTTGACAAATGAAATATCGAACTCGAGTGGCTCGTATGGTTACTGAGGGGAGGTACAAGATCCTAGCTGGGTGGCAAAAGATCAGTGAATCGAACCACGATGGCGTATTATTTTTTTCATTTATAAATGGTGGGAGTTGGAGGACAGTGGATCCAAAGGTATGCAATGCAGTGTGCACAAAGTCCCGAACGTTATGGCGAAAATTCAAAAATAAAAATAAAAATTAATGAATGAATATTTTTCGAAAAAATTAACAAATAAAAAGACGATAAAAAAAGTAACTAGTTGAGTAATTTTAGTGACATTTTTTTCTAATAGTCAAACAAGACAAATAAAATTATTTAGAAACAAAATGATAAAGTAACTAGTAAAATATATTTAAAAAAATAACAACTTAATTAGTTGGTCTCGTGGTAATGATTCTCTAATTGCATTTCTTCATCTTTGGTATGAACCATGTCATTGCTATATTGGTTACTAAAGTTTACTATGTATAAGTAAGCAGGTATAGACCTCTTTAGGCCGGCTTTCTTCTAAAGTCATTAGTACAGTCTATACAGAGTACTACTTAAATGTGTTTAGATCCTGATTGCGATTGCAAGAACTTTATTATCCCACCTATCCAACGTTGATCACTTAGCCAACTATAGCAGTTTTTAAATATTGTAATGACAATATTCTTAAGTGGCAATTTAAAACTGGTGGCGATGCAGAGAAAAAGGGAGAGGTTGGACCATATTTGTTAAGTCTGTAATTAAAAATTGTGGAAGAATATGGGGCGCCTTCCATTTCCCACCACTACGTAGGAAATTAAAACCCAATGCCTCCTCATAATTTTTTTTCCTAAAAATATTGGTTGAGTACATTAATTATATTATTTTGGACCTTAATACCCTCAACGACACTAGATGAATTTAAGTAATAGTAATATTTCAAATTAAGACTACCATTTATATCTGAACCAAATATGAGAATGATTTTTTTTTAAATGGCTGCATATTTCCAACCTAATCAAATATGGGTATGAAAATGTTGGATTCATTTTTCATGAAAAAACAATGGGAAATTGATTCCTAAGAATATCAAACCATCATCCAAATGCCTGTAATAAAGAATTCATGATGATCAAGCTTTGAACAACAGTCTAAACCGAACTCAACTGGCTCTTGTGGTCAGTGAGAATAGTTATAACCTTCATGGCTATGCAGACGATCTTGGGATCAAACTACGAGAGAGGTGGGGGACAGTGGGCCCAAATAACATACAATGCAGCGTGTGCAAAGTTTCGTACGTATCGTCGAGTAGCTCCAAAAAAAAATAAAAAAAATAGTAATACAATCTTAATAGTACAGGTTCATATAGTGTTGTACAACAAAACAAAAATGGGAGGAACCACCATATCAGGATGTAACGACCTTAAGGCGCATTGTAGACTATTTTTATTTTATTTTTAGGGGGCGGAAGAAGGAGAAAGAACCGTGGAATTTGATGCTAGAAAGGAGATCAAGCCTTCTTTTTGTCTTTCTTCAGCTTCTCGAGCTCTAGTTTTGCATCGGGGGTATGGATTATCATGTATCTAATCAGGATAGGTCATTTCTTACCATCAAGACATTTCAGACTCAACCAGTAAGTTGCAGAAGACAGAGCCACATGAAGCAAGCCTAGTCAGCATTAATCATCCAACTCAGCTTGCTCTCTCCAGCTCAGTTTGCCAGCTCAAGCCATCTTGTCCAGCTCAGCTTCAACCTAACTGCCAAAGTAACCGACCTTGGTATCAGTATAAATAGGGGTACAATGGTGGAGGAGAGTATGAGAGATATATGTACTTAGTTTTTATGCAATTTTTTAATTTTTTTACCTCATGTAATCTTCTTCTTCCTCCTCTAATAAAAACCCTAATTCGTGCTTGAGGCATTTTCTTCAAACCCTAGCCATGGTGAATTCGATTATGGATGTCATATAGTATTGGGGGCTAACTGGCTCAGCACCCTAGGTGACATTATATGGAACTTTCAAGAGAGATGCATTGAATTTGTGGATAAGGGACAGACTTTATGACTATGTGGACTCAAGAATGATTCCATGCTTCTCAGTGAACCTCAATCCAAGGACTTAAGGCAAAAGCCTCAAATATTCCTCATTCAATTTTATTCTATGGGTGATACCAAGGAGGAAGTCACAAGTCCTGAAGACACTAGATTGATGTTTTATTGGAAAAATATGCTCATATGTTTGAAGAACCCAAAGGGCTTCCCCCCTAAAAGATCTTATGACCATAAAATCCCCTTGCTGCCAGGGATAGCTTTGGTGCGTAACAAACCTTACAGGCATCCATATATTCAAAAAAATGAGATAGAAAGACAAGTGCGGGAGATGTTACAGACATGAATCATAAAACCTAGTAATAGCTCATACTCACTCTAGTCATATTGGTCAAGAAAAATGATGGCACATGGAGGATGTGCATTGACTTTAGAGCTCTAAATCAGATCACAGTGAAGGATAAATTTCCAATTCCTTTAATTGAAGAACTATTTAATGAGCTGAATGAGGCTCAAGTGTTCTCCAAGTTAGACTTGAGAGCTGGATATCATTAAGTGAGAATGGATGAGGAAGATATCAGTAAAACAGCTTTTAGGACTCATGAAGGGCATTATGAATTCTTAGTAATGCCCTTTAGTCTCACTAATGCTCCTTCAACTTTTCAAGCCCTTATGAATGCAGTTTTTAAACCTTACTTAAGGAAGTTTGTGCTGGTCTTTTTTGATGACATACTCATTTACAGTCCTGATTTGAACATCCAACATCAACACTTGGAGGAAGTATTCTTAATTCTTAGTTAAAATCAGCTGAGAATTAAGAGGAGCAAATACTATTTTGTGCAACACCAAGTGGGCTATCTAGGCCACGTGATCTCTAGAGGGGGCATAGAAGTTGACAGAGACAAGATCAAGGCAGTATCTGATTGGCCATTACCCAAGACCTTGAAGGAATTGAGGGGATTCTTGGGTCTTGCAGGGTACTACAGGAGGTTCATAAGAGGGTTTAGAATTATAGCTAGCCCCCTTACTCAACTTCTCAAAAAGAACTCTTTTAAATGGGGGCCAAAGCTTCTCAAGCTTTTAAAGAACTCAAGGCTGCCTTAACTCAACCCCCAGTACTTGCTATGCCCAACTTTAATGAAATTTTATTTTGGAATGTGATGCTTCATGGTCTGGAATTGGACAGTTTTAATGCAAAAAAATAGACCAATTGCCTACTTGAGTCAACAGTTAAACGGAAGATCTGCTATTCTTTCTACCTATGAGAAAGAAATGATAGCTATTTTATTAGCTATCAAGAAATGGGTTCAATAACTTTTGGGGAAGGCAATTTGTAATCATAACAGATCATAAAGCTTTGAAATACATGTTAGAATAAATAATTTATACAGATGCTCAGTATAAATGGGTGATGAAGTTGCATGGATACAGTTACAAGTTAGAGTATAAGAGGGGAAGAGAAAATAAAGCAGCAAATAGTCTTTCCAGGATAGGAGAACCAAATTTAGCTACTATTACAACTGTTTCTGCAGGGTGGCTCCAACAGTTTTAAGAGAAAATGCAAAATTCTTCATATTATAAGAAGTATCTAACTAAATGGGAGCAAGGTAAACTTGACACATGCAAATATAAAGTGTTGAATGGCCTCTTATACTACAAGAACAAGTTATTTTTGGACCCTACTTCAGAATTTGTCAATCTTATGCTCAAAGAGCATCATGACCAACTGACTGGAGGTCACTCAGGGTTTCATACGACTTTGCACAGACTGAAAAAAGTCTGTTATTGGAAAGGAATGAAGGCCAGCGTACTGCAACACATTAAACTTTGTGAGGTTTGCCAGAGGAACAAGATTGAGCATCTTTTCCCTGCTGGGTTGCTCCAACCCTTACCAGTGCCTAATAGTATTTGGGAGGATGTGTCTATGGATTTTATAGATGGATTACCCAACAGTTATCATAGGTCTACAATTTTTGTGGTAGTGGACAGGTTAACTAAATATGTCCATCTATTTGCATTAGGTCATCCCTATACTGCTGTGACAGCGACTCAAGTATTCATGGAGGGTGTGTTCAAACTACTTGGCATACCTAAATCCATTGTATCATACAAGGATATAATTTTCATAAGTCAGTTCTGGAAAGAGCTTTTTAAACTCCAAGGGACTCAACTCAAGTATATTACTTCATACTACCCTCAAACTGATGGTCAGACTGAGGCTGCTAACAAATATATATAGGGATACTTGAGTGTTTTTGTGGGCACAAGCCTTTTGGGCTGAATATTGGTACTATACCAATTATCATTCATCCACCAAGGTCACACCCTTTGAGGCAGTATATGGAAGACCCCTCCTAATATTCTTAAATATATCCATGAATTAATTGTAAAAAAGGAAGTGGCTGAAGCTTTAATGTCAAGGGATAATGCTCTTCAATTACTCAAGGATAATTTGACCTTAGCCCAAGATATGATAAAAAAATTTACATATCTCAAACGTACATATAAAGAGTTTACAGTGGGGGACTGGATTTATCTTAGGCTCCAACCTTATAGACAGGTATCAGTTGCACAAAGGAGGCCACAAAAGTTAGCTCCTAAGTATTATGGACCTTATCAAGTGGTAGAAAGAATGGAAAAAGTTGCTTATAAACTCCAGCTCCCTGAAGATTCTCAAATACATCATGTCTTCCACATCTCCCAGTTAAAAGCTAAACTAAGTTAGAGGGTCAGGATCAATGCATGGAATCCTACTAATTGAGAAGAAATTACTCAAGAAATAGATTTAATTATAGACCGAAGACTAGTGCAGAGGAAGGGAAGAGTTGTTGCGGACTTATTGGTGCATTGGAAGGAGGACACTCAGGAGGAGGCACAATGGGTAGCATATGAAGAATTTATCAAATGATTTCCATATTTTGACCTTGAGACAAGGTCGAATTAAGGGGGATGAATTTTCATGTACCTAATCAGGATAGATCATTCCTTACAATCAATACATTTCACACTCAACCAGTAAGTTGCAGAAGAAAGAGCCACACGAAGTAAGCCTAGTTAGCATTAGTGTAAACTCCCTCACCCAAAATAAATATTTTGTGTATATTTTATATTATTATAGATATTAAATTTCTTTAGAGTATTCTGTTATTTAATTAGCAAATGAATTTCTTGATATATTTACTTATATAAATATTTATTTAGAATCATTTTTAGCTTATTTTAGATTTTTGAAATTAATTAGGATTTATTTGGATATATATAGTCTTAATATTAGATAGATGCTAATTTAGTGTTAATAGATATTAATAAGATTTTATAAATTATTTGTATTATCTTTAATTATATTTAAGATTATAAATTATTGAGATAAATTCAAACTCTATTTTAAATTAATTCAAATCCTGAACCTACTAGGAAATCAACTTCATGCATATCCTATCCTTATTTAAATTCATCATAATCCTATCCAAATTAACAAATCCTAGTCATATTTAATTAAGTAGTATCCACCATTATAAATACCCCATCCTTCATATTTTTCTTCCCCAAATTCCTCTCTTTTTCGTCCAAAAATAGTCAAAATTTGTCATAAATTTAGCCTCATTTTCTACTAGTTATGACGAATTAAAAAGACGATATCTCCTAGCTCCGGACTCCAAACGAGGCATAATTTTTTTTGTTAGAACGATAATGAGGTTAGATTTCTGATTATATAAATTGTTTTTCTAAATTATTAGTATTAAATTCTGGAAAATTCATAGAGCACAGCATATCCAAAAATAGACGTGTTTCGATGTTTTCGCGATTCTGGGAGAACCAGGATTCAGAATCATGAACCGTTTAAAGTTTCGGAAAGCTAATGTCGAGATCATCGACATATATTTTTTTCAGATTTTATTTCGAAGTATTTATATACTGTTAATTCTGTAGAACTTTTAGGTTAGAATTTAACCATCGGTGCACAATACAAAATTTGTATATGCCATAATTCCCAAACGAATTTGAATTCGGATGAGCCATAAATTCTACCATATTTTTGAAGCTGAAATCTACAAGAAATCATGCATGAAAGATGAGTTTGTGTCGGTTGACTTTTCGGTCAACAGATCGCCTCGATTTGCGTGCCATGAGTCTCGAGTTGATAAAATTCAGTTTCTTTGGACAAAATTTAGAAATTAACATAAAAATCAGAAAAATAATATTAAAATAGGATTTTAGAGTAATTATTCTAGAATTAAATAAATTAAAATAAATTATCTTTTGACGTGATAAATTTGTAATACATAGGCTATTTGGACTGTGACTTGGACTCTGATTCATACCAGCAGCAGGACCCCAGGCAAGATACCTTGCCAAATTGCTTACAGTATTTTATATGCTTAGTATATTTATGTATATTTATTACATTTCTGTTTATTTATTGCATGTGTAGTTTCTTTCCGTCATTACTATATATTAGATATGTTGACACACACTTGCCACTTAGTATCATGAGAGGACAATCATTAGGCGTATGGGCTTTTAACCACTCTGGTAAACCATAGTGACTAGCACGCACTATGGTGGTCGTGTCCGATGGTCGCTATCCCCGAGGTATGTCGATTGATGGAGTCCGAGGCTCGCTACCCCAGAGGTATGTCGGCTGATGATGTCCACTGATGAGCGTGAGGTTGTGAGGATTAGATCGAGTAGCCTACCCTTGCCCATACGTCGAAAAGTTGTCCTCATTTGCATTTATATAGATGGTCTTGTACAGCGTACTTATTTATTTTCAAATTATATGCATGTTTACTGTATTCAAATTGGCTCGTATTTTCTGTATCTTGTTACGTCCCTCTGAGGACCTGGTCCGCTGCCAGGTGTATCTTTTCTTGAGTATTTACAGGAGCGCAGATTTGGATGGTTACATATGATCCGAGGATGTCTTCTCTTCGAGCTGTAATGGATAGCTGGTATTCTTATATTGTGTTGTGGTGTTGTACTTATATTGTATTTACCTCTCCATTCGAGTTGGTAGTGGATTTGTCTTCATCCAACTATCATCCTTAGATACTCCTTATTGAGATCTAGTTTCATAGATACTGGTCATTTATTTCTATATGATTTTGGTGGATGAGATTTAGATTATACCCTGTGCTTGTGACATATGTTTTATACCACTTGTGGATTTGATATTCATATTACAGCGTACGTGTGGATTTGGTTTCCATACATTGGAGTTGCCATATCCATGCGGCTGGCATGCTTACGTGTCCTAGTCCTACGTATTTTTGGGACTGGGGCGTGACATATTTTTATGGTGGCCCATGCAGGTCGAGAGCATATTATCTCGGTTACGTTACTGTACCAAACAAGCCTGCACCTAGGACTAGAGTATAGGATCTCATCCACAATTGACTGTGATTCATCTCCTCCTATCTGTTCTATTTTGAACAATTATATCCTGCTTGATTCATGTGCTTCCCTAATAGTTCCTTGAGTATAGTCTTCTGCTAGAATATAGGAACCCCTGTTATTAGGATGATAATTAGAGTAGCACACCTATTAAGAATACAACGAGAATATAGACACACCACTAAGTTTAGAATATCTAGTGAACCTAGAATTCCTTATCTTTAGATTGTTATACCATTACCCCTTGATGTATTAAGAAGACTTGAGAGTAGTATAGACACTACTAGAGTTAGTTAGAAGTTTTACCATAATGTTTGACACCTAGTATCACATAGTCTTTTGACCTATTAATTGAAGTATAACCGAATGATATTTATCGCATGCTAGCAAAAGACGACAGTGTTTATTCAGACCATAGAATTTAGAGCTCCTTGCCCTATTTGGTCGACTAGCGACTTAGATAAGGAGGTTGTATGATAACTGTAGAGATTGTAGAGTCTTTTATTATTATTGCTTATGTTATTTTTGCTTTTACGAACTTGAATTATTTTGTAACTTCTCACATCATAATCCAGCGTTATATTTTCTGTGCTACCTTGAATTATGCTGCTATTATAGCCTAGTTTTTGCAAGCTTAATCTTATATCGAGCTTGTTCACGACATATGTGTTATTGGGGCCTGATCAACCACACTAATACAAATTGTCTAATCAGAATCAGTGTATTATGGTCTAGCTAGCCATAATGCGCTTGATTCGCCCTTCGCAATAATACTTTACGTGGATTGAGATATATAGTTGACTAGTAGACATCTGTACTTGCCCTCTAGATATGTCTAAGCATATCGTATCCGTTACATAACTGTACCGATGCGAGCATGTGGATAGGCATTACCAAAATAGGACTTCAATCCATAACTGCTTTGACAATTCCTATTTGAATTCTTTAAACGCCTTGATCCCGATACTTCTATTCTATTACCTCGCCCTTGAACTCTTTATTATCGATCTCCGTCTTCCCTTATTTCGGAAAGACGAAACCTCGTGCTTGGTATAAGTTTAATACACAGAGAGTACTAGATATACCCCGTAGGCCGATCACATACTTGAGGATTATTCTTTTGTAATTAAGGACATATCATATATGATATAATCGACGTTAAAGTTTTGAGGATTGAATGACATGAGAAAATAAATTGAGGAATATTTTTCTTAAGTGTAAGAGTCTTATGTGATAGATGGGTAAATTCTAAGTTGGGTAGAAATTGCATTATT
This sequence comes from Iris macrosiphon, assembly GCA_036927795.1. Classification (NCBI taxonomy): domain Eukaryota; kingdom Viridiplantae; phylum Streptophyta; class Magnoliopsida; order Asparagales; family Iridaceae; genus Iris; species Iris macrosiphon. Next base: position 291,985,105 of record JAYESA010000004.1, read on the forward strand.
AAATTTGAGGAGAATTCTTTTAGATTGTGATCAAGTAGGATTAGATTGAGAGATTAAGTCCTTTTAAATGTGGAGAATTTTAAAAGAAGGATTAAGATAATGAGGATTTAACGAATTTTAAAATCTTGATATTGCGGACCAAATATTTATACTTTGAGCACTTGATTTAAATTTTGAATATTGAAGGATGAATCATCGATTTAAATTTTGAGGATAAATATAGAATTTTAGACTTGAATAATTGGTGAATTAGATTTAAATTTTACAATTTGATGATTTGAATTAAAAGTTCAATTTTGATTGTTGGGTCACCTATTTGAAATAGTGAGGATATAAATTGAGTTTAAATATTTGAAGAGTACAAAAATCTTAGGTTGAGAATAGGAATAAGATTTGATTAAAATTGTTTATTGTTCAAAGTCTAGAGGAGATTATGATAGTTGGAAATTTGTGATATAAATTTTGATGTGGGATGTCATATAGACTTGAGTTAGATTTGGATGTTGATTATTTAAAAATTGAGAAGAGATTACGACATGTTGAATTTTGATTTAAACAGTGGTTATCTTAATTTTGAAGTGATCGCGATAGATTTGAATTGATTTTATTATTTAAATTTTTGGAAGAGATTGCGATTGACGTACCTTATGTACGAATGTGAAGGATTTAACAAATTATGTCTTATTTTAATTTCGAGGACGAAATTGTTTTAAGTTGGGTAGATTGTAAACTCCCTCACCCAAAATAAATATTTTGTGTATATTTTATATTATTATAGATATTAAATTTCTTTAGAGTATTCTGTTATTTAATTAGCAAATGAATTTCTTGATATATTTACTTATATAAATATTTATTTAGAATCATTTTTAGCTTATTTTAGATTTTTGAAATTAATTAGGATTTATTTGGATATATATAGTCTTAATATTAGATAGATGCTAATTTAGTGTTAATAGATATTAATAAGATTTTATAAATTATTTGTATTATCTTTAATTATATTTAAGATTATAAATTATTGAGATAAATTCAAACTCTATTTTAAATTAATTCAAATCCTGAACCTACTAGGAAATCAACTTCATGCATATCCTATCCTTATTTAAATTCATCATAATCCTATCTAAATTAACCAATCCTAGTCGTATTTAATTAAGTAGTGTCCACCATTATAAATACCCCATCCTTCATATTTTTCTTCCCCAAATTTCTCTCTTTTTCGTCCAAAAATAGTCAAAATTCGTCATAAATTCAGCCTCATTTTCTACTAGTTATGACGAATTAAAAAGACGATATCTCCTAGCTCCGGATTCCAAACGAGGCCTAGTTTTTTTTGTTAGAATGATAATGAGGTTAGATTTCTGATTATATAAATTGTTTTTCTAAATTATTAGTATTAAATTCTGGAAAATTTATAGAGCACAGCATGTCCGAAAATAGACGTGTTTCGATGTTTTCGCGATTGCGGGAGAACCAGGAATCAGAATCATGAACCGTTTAAAGTTTCGGAAAGCTAATGTCGAGATCATCGACATATATTTTTTCTAGAATTTATTTCGAAGTATTTATATACTGTTAATTCTGTAGAACTTTTAGGTTAGAATTTAACCATCGGTGCACAATACAAAATTTGTATGTGCCATAATTCCCAAACGAATTTGAATTCGGACGAGCCATAAATTCTACCATATTTTTGAAGCTAAAATCTATAGGAAATCATGCATGAAAGATGAGTTTGTATCGGTTGACTTTTCGGTCAACAGATCGCCTCGATTTGCGTGCCATGAGTCTCGAGTTGATAAAATTCAGTTTCTTTGGACAAAATTTAGAAATTAACATAAAAATCAGAATAATAAGATTAAAATAGAATTTTAGAGTAATTATTCCAGAATTAAATAAATTAAAATAAATTATCTTTTGACGTGATAAATTTGTAATACATAGGCTATTTGGACTGTGACTTGGACTCTGATTCATACCAGCAGCAGGACCCCAGGCAAGATACCTTGCCAAATTGCTTACAGTATTTTGCATGCTTAGTATATTTATGTATATTTATTGCATTTCTGTTTATTTATTGCATGTGTAGTTTCTTTCCGTCATTACTATATATTAGATATGTTGACACACACTTGCCACTTAGTATCATGAGAGGACAATCATTAGGCGTATGGGCTTTTAACCACTCTGGTAAACCATAGTGACTAGCACGCACTATGGTGGTCGTGTCCGATGGTCGCTACCCCCGAGGTATGTCGATTGATGGAGTCCGAGGGTCGCTACCCCAGAGGTATGTCGGCTGATGATGTCCACTGACGAGCGTGAGGTTGTGAGGATTAGATCGAGTAGCCTACCCTTGCCCATACGTCAAAAAGTTGTCCTCATTTGCATTCATATAGATGGTCTTGTACAGCGTACTTATTTATTTTTAAATTATATGCATGTTTACTATATTCAAATTGGCTCGTATTTTCTGTATCTTGTTACGTCCCTCTGAGGACCTGGTCCGCTGCCAGGTGTATCTTTTCTTGAGTATTTGCAGTAGCACAGATTTGGATGGTTATATGTGATCCGAGGATGTCTTCTCTTCGAGCTGTAATGGATAGCTGGTATTCTTATATTGTTTTGTGGTGTTGTACTTATATTGTATTTACCTCTCCATTCGAGTTGGTAGTGGATTTGTCTCCATCCAACTATCATCCTTAGATACTCCTTATTGAGATCTAGTTTCATAGATACTGGTCATTTATTTCTATATGATTTTGGTGGATGAGATTAAAATTATACCCTGTGACTTGTGACATATGTTTTATACCACTTGTGGATTTGATATTCATATTACAGCGTACGTGTGGATTTGGTTTCCATACATTGGAGTTGCCATATCCATGCGGCTGGCATGCTTACGTGTCCTAGTCCTACGTATTTTTGGGACTGGGCGTGACAATTAGTCATCCATCTCAAATTGCTCTCTCCAACTCAAGCCATCATGTCCATCTCAGCTTCAACCTAACTACCAAAGTAACCGACCTTGGTATCAGTATAAATAGGGGTACAATGGTGGAGGAGAGTATGAGAGATATATTTACTTAGATTTTATGCAATTTTTTAATTTTTTTTAGCTCATGTAATCTTCTTCTTCTTCCTCTAATAAAACCCTAATTCATGCTTGAGGCATTTTCTTCAAACCCTAGCCATGGTGAATTCGATTATGGCTAGTTCTCCTCCTCCCAATCCTCATCAATTGGGAAGAGGACATGACAAAGTCACGATCTGGTTCAAATTATGGTCGACACTAGAGACCAGGGTTTGGGTTGGCAATGAAATAGAGGCAGCAAGATCTATGAAGAAGATGGTGAAATTAGCTTAGGGTTTTGAGATGGCAGTGGAAGAAGGTGAATGCGGGAAATTAGGGTTATGGTTTTTTGTGAGCTAGAGATGGGATGCGAGAAATTAGACTTAGAATTTTGAGGGTGATATGGGGATTTTGGATTTGGGTGCTAGTGTCTTAGAATTTTGGGAGGGTAGGAGTGCTAGTTCCAAAAAGGAAACCTGATACCATGTTGAGAAGTTAGCTCAACTTAATGGACATGATTCATTCATGTAGTGGAGAGAGAACATATTTATAGACGAGTGTGCTAGCTCTAGGCTATACAAGAAAGGCTCTAGGCTATTCCAGAATAAGACTAAAATTATAGTTCTATTTTTTTGATATGGGATAAAAACTATGAATAAAATTAAAAAAGGCTCTACACAATACAAGAAATAAGACTGACTTCTATAATAGTAATCAAGCAACATTAGTAGATAAATGCAGCACCATCAACATGGTCAAATAGTAAAGGTAGACAACCGACCAAGAGAGAGCAATAGTAGATGTCAACACACGAGGACGCTCAACTAAGATAGATGTTGGCCGACTGAAAGAGTTGTCGACACATTATAGAAGCATAAAAAATTATGCAAGCCGCATAAAGGTCATGCCCCCACAAAAGAACAACCAAGTCACAGAGAAGCAACATGCGGCCTGATCAACCTAGAATCTAAAAGCCCTATAATACAAAATATGCGGCCTGATCGACAACAGAGCATGGGGGCCGCATAAAGACCCTCCCCGACACACATTAGCTATGTGTCAGACTCTTTGACACATCACTCATCACACTGAGACGCTTCGAGACTCGTAAAGATGACATCTCAAAAAAAGATGAAAGGTCATATCAACTCACTAATGGCCTCGTCAGATGCGACTGCTCCACGTGCTCATGCGACTACATGCCTATGCGGCCTCATCATCATGTGGCCAGAGTGTCCATTCGACCAAGGCTAAACGAGAGCACACATGCGGCTACAAGACCCATACGATATCGTCATCATGCGTCTAGAGTGTCAATCCGACCAAGGCCAAACGAGAGCACACATGCGGCTACAAGACCCATACAACATCGTCATCATGCTGCCAGAGTGTCCATCTGACCAAAGCCAAACTAGATCATGCATGCGGCTACAAAACCCATGCGGCCTCACCATAATGTGGCCAGAGTGTCCATCCTACCAAGGCCAGATGAGAGCACGTATGCGGCCACAAAGCCATGCAGATAGAGTATCCATCCGACCAAGGCCAAGCTAGAGCCTATATGCGGCCACGACGCTATGCTTCCATGACTTTATGCGGCTCTCTATTTACAGGATCTTTTCTATTACAACTGAAGAAGATTTTTTGCACGATCAGTGCCGACTACGTATCCAGCTGACCAAGTCACGTACGTAACGGGTTAAAAATAACCCCGAGATCTCTTCGACAACATATCTTAACCAGGACTACGTGACAATCTTCCCATGGCATGCGTCTACAGTTGTAACTATATTCTGTTGAAGGATCCCTCTGCGGTCACCAAACATGAGCATATGCGACACCTATAACCTATCAACATGATGGTTATAAATAGGAGCAGCTTAGACGTCCCAAAGGCTGGCTTTTTCTGCTTCAGAGAGAGACCATGCTCTCCGAGAGAGCAACGTACATGCACACAAGCTCGAGAGAGAGAGAGAAAAGAAGAGAGCATCAGCATTCCCTTGTCAGACCGTCAACGGAGTAAAGAAGCCGCCACAGCGCTCTTTGTCCATCGTCATACTACCCAGATTAAAAATTATACTTAGATATTCTGCTTAGGATTTTTATATACGTTTGTTTGTTATTTAACAAAAAATATACCTAAACTCACTTGTAATGGTGAAAAAGATGGCGACTCTGCTGGAGATGAACTTCTTCTCTGATAAGAAGACAGTGACGCAGTCTGAAGCAACCAAACTAGGATCCACCCAGAGGATGCTGGTGGTGCGCTTCGACCAACAATTATTCGAGAAAATGCTCTCCAAGGAAAATATGAGTTCTTCTCCAAGGCTAGCAAAGCCTAAGAAGACCCGCATGACATGGATTGCAAAGGCCGTTGTTCCTCATCCAACCGAGGAGCGTGCTCTCCCCATCTATCTCTCTGCCGCAGGGACCGCACATCTTGCGTCTATTGCTTATGCGACAGTCCCTTCCAATAAGAAGGATGCTTAGCACACGAAGACCCGCAGATGTAGTGTCCCGCTCCGCGTAGGCACTATATACAAGAGATATCGCTTTGCTGGCTCGAGCGGAAGCATGCTTGAAGTGTTCTCTGATCGAAACACAAGATGATTGATCTAAGTGAGTGGGAAGAACTTGATTCTCTAATTCTTACATGCCTTAATAATGAATATGAGTTTTCTACTACTTCTTCTAAGAAGATAGCTTCATAAGAAGAATGATAGAACCTGAACTAGTATTGCTTGTCATTGAAATGAACCCTTCCATGCTAAAAAAAAGATAGAAATATTGTATGCTAAGTTATACGCACTATCGAACGAACCATTGCTATGCTAATAAGAAAGAGTAAAAGATTGCTTAAACTTGTCCTTGTATCACATGCAAAACTAGAGTAAAACTACATGCTTGTCTAAAAGAGATAGAACTATATGAATAGCTTAAACTGGTGCATCTAGACTAATAGTCCACCCTGATGCTTGAAGTCCTTATTTACGGGAGGGTATGGCTATTAGGCAAAAGAATTGAGAGCTCTGGCTCTATTGCTTAATTGAATGCTTGCTTGTTCTTGATCATGTGCATCATATAGTATTTATCTGATAGAAGTGCATTAATGCATTGGTCTGACAACCTGTGCGCAAGGTTTATCTCTCGAGCGGTTTCTGGGGCACTGGGGATCGTTCGGCCTGGGAGAGATCTGGAACACCCTGAGGCTAGAAGTCCTTATTTATGAGAGGGTGTGGCTTTTAGTGTAGTGCTGAACCATGTATTCCGACTGCTATTTTGAGCATATTTTAGGCATAACAACCATGCATCTCAGCAGCTATTAGCTGATCTATCATTAGTGAGATGGGCTTGTACGTCCCAACTGCTAATCATGGTTTTTATGGGCCATCATATAGTTAGGGCGCATGCTAGGCTAGCCTTCTTGCATACATAACTATTTGATACAGAGACATACATGAAATAGAACCTTGTTTATATATATATAAATTATTGCTAACTTATATGTCTGTTGTAGGGATAACCATTCGGCCATAGGTAAGGATCACTGAATAAGTGATCACTTGTATTTTCTTATGTTTCTTATCATAAATGCTAAATGAGATGTATCTGTTTTACTTGAATATGTTGTTGCCCCCATTGAATTGAATTGAATTGGATAGTCAACTTGACGTACTTGTCTTGATTCGAGATAAACAGTCCACTAGAGATAACTTTTGTTCCTAAGAGATCGAATATGGCTCACGATACATGCTGCACATTGCACGATTGAACACTATCCCTATAGCTTATTTGTATGTATTGAATATGAAAACTGATTTCAATGACTTCTTTTCGAAAAGATGTAAACTAACTCTAATCCTCTGCTGGATGAAATGAACCTAGGTAAAATTAGCACGATAACTAGTAAAGTAATATTTTGCCATATGCTTACTTAGTGTTAGTTTCAGGGAGTGTTGCTTCTGTTCGTTGATTTTATACTCACCAGTACTTTCTCCAAAGTGCTGACCCACCAACAGTTTGTTTGTTCTTAGGTGCTGGATCGTCCGAGGAAGCGATAACCGTGCCTCATCCCCAGGACCTATTACGTTCTAATCCTAAAATACGTAGGACTAGGAATACGTAACATGCCAACTACGCATTCGACCAGACTCTGGTCCGACTCGAATACGTATAAGTTGTATTATAATGGTCACTATCTAAATAATAAAGTAAATATAAATATCTATGCCTTAATCTACAATAAACATAATATACAAGAATAAGCTATATGTGCTAAAGTCGTCCGTCCAGTAAAATACATAAACTCGAATAGACTCGAGAAAGAAATATGAGTCTATAAAACTAGGCTACATCAGCAGATGAATAAACAATATGAATAAATAATCATAACTACGGTAGAAATGATATACGTACCTGGTACCAATACCTGCAAGATAAGCAACTCCATCAGCAACTCCAAAGGCTCCATAACCGTCTATGCCGCAAAAACTAGCAGGGGACCAGGTCCTCAGAGGGATATAACAAGGTACAAAAAACAATATGCCAAAAGTAAAATAGTATAATGCCACATACTCAAGGGTAAACTACTGTAACCATCTATGTGATATGCATGTGAGAGCATCACTCGTACTCAGGCTGAAATCACTACAGGCTCTGTGTCGGGGAGCCCATAGCAGCAAGTGTGGTGCCCCGTTTCCCCTATTCGGGGAGCGCGGCTAAGAAATACAAGTCGGTATCGTTCGATCGGGATAGATTGAAACAAGAACCCATCTTATGGATTTGCTTCTTCGAAATCGATTCCCATATTCAGTGGACCGTGCCCCCAGGATCTACTTAGCGGCAGAGTCAGGAGGGACCTCTCCGCTGCAAGTTTTCTTACCTCAGTTTTCGCTATCGCTTTGTTGCTTTCGTGCTCTGTGTTGGTTTTCAGATTTGCTTGAGTTTTATTGAACAGTTTAGATAGATTTTATTATTTTCGTTCGTTGAACTACACTTCAATTACGAGATTGGAAAAAGAAAAGAGGTGCTTTAGGACTCCGCTCGTGCGTCACCTACTGCTCGTTCACCTGTATTGCCACGAACAGCTGATCAATACCTCTTCCACTCTTTACAATCTCGGAATTGAAGTGTAGTTCAACGAACAAAAATAATGAAATTCATAGAAACCGTTCAAAAAAACTCAAGCAAACCCAAAAACCAACTCAAAGCACGAAAGCAAGAAAGCGACAACGAAAACTGAGGCAAGAAAACTTGTAGCGGAGAGGTCCCTCCTGACTCTGCCGCTAAGTTGATCCTGGGGCATGGTCCACTGAATATGGGAATCGATTCCGAAGAAGAAAATTTATAATGAGGATGGTTTCTTGTTTTAATCCATCCCGATCGAACGATACCGACTTATATTTCTTAGTCGCGCTCCCCGAATAGGGGGAACGGGGCACCACATCCTAACCAACTAATTGAAAGTTTCGTCCACGAAACTTTGGAATAGAACCTACCACTAGAAAATAATAAAGGGAAACTTTTCCTTATCTCAGATTCAAGCTCCCAAGTGGATTCTTCGATCGAATGGTTTCGCCAAAGCACGCGTACAAGAGGAACCGAATGACTTTGAAGCAGCTTTTTTTTACTATCCAAAATTTGCACAGGTTGTTCGATATATGTCAAGTCTGCCTGAAGATCCAGTTGATTAAGATCTACCACATGACTAAGGTCATACATGTACTTCCTAAGTTGAGAAACATGGATGATATCGTGCACTTCCAATACTGACGGTAGTAGGGCAATCTGATATGCAACTGAGGCAACTCGCTTTAGTATCTCGAACGGACCGACAAATCTCGGAATTAACTTCCCCTTTGCTATAAATCTGGTGACTCATCGCATGGGCGAGACTTTGAGAAATACCCGATCGCCTTGAAGAAATTCAAGTGGACGTCGATGCGTGTCTGCGTAGCTCTTTTGGCGACTCAGATCTACCTCAACGAAATTGTTCGGCTCCACGGCGTACTCGTATCCATTGTCTCCGATAGAGATGGTCGATTCATATCGCATTTTTGGGAAAGTCTGCAGTCAGCAATGGGGAAGAAGTTAAAGTTCAGCTCTGTCTACCATCCACAGACAGACGGTCAAACAGAACGTGTCAACCAAATCCTCGAAGACATGCTACGACTCTGCTCCTTGGACTTGAAGACAAGTTGGGACATGCATCTACCGTTAGCCAAATTTGCATACAATAATAGCTTTCAATCCAGCATTCAGATGGCGCCATATGAGGTATTATATAGATAAAAGTACAGATCCCCAATCTGTTGGGATGAAGTTGGAGAATGGCAAATTCTTGGCCCTGAACTTGTGGAGCAAACCGTCCAGAATTTTCTTTTCTTCAACCAACTTGTGAGTGGCTTATATTCGATTCAGTTGACCCTTCTTCCAAGTCTTCACATATAAAATCTTGTATTCTTGCTTGCCCCGATCAGACGATACTAAGTAATAACTAAAAGATGTCAAGATAAAAAGGAATAGACTTGGATTATTTTGCTTGTCAATTCAATTTGTGAACGGTTACCTTATTGCATGCTTGTTCGTTTAGAATGTTCATCATATGTATAAATACAAGTTAGAACATATACTTATTCTATAAATTATGCTATGAGTAGAACAAACCTTATTATGCAACAAACTGTTCAGGTAGATTATGCAAAATAAATCATGCAATGCTACTTGTCTTGTACTCGTGTTGCCTCAACTACATAATTGGTTAATTAATATGAACATCACTTGATCACGAACAACTTGTGCACAAGGCCTTTGGGTTCCTGCGGATGGTCGCTGGGGCATCGGCACCATTCTGATCCGAACAAAACTTCAGGATAGTCTCATGTTCCGGACATGATTATGCAGCGCCTCCAATGCTTCGTTGCATACCATCATTGTCCATAGACTATATCGTCCATTATGGCATCAAGCCAGTGATCCTCATGTATATTTAAACCTGTATAAGCTAACTTGTGTCTTCGTGGCAGGGAAGGATATGGTAAGTTTTGTGCAGGTGGTTTAGACGGGCAGGTAAAAGTCACAGAACGATGCCAAGTTTATTTCAAAAATTTCTATATACTGCTTGCTTGTAAAATAAACTAAGGTAAGATAGAAAAACCATAAATAATATGCATGCTTCATCTAAACAACATGTTGATTGGTATAGTTGGGTTAGCTCACCTTCACCAGTATATTTTGATGTACTGACCCTCGTTGAAACAGGTTCCCCGCACTAAGGAGATCCGAGCAAGGAGCTGAAGTTATTTTCCCAATCCAGTCCAGCGGTAGGCGCATCCAGATCGTGCTATCTTTTGAAGCATTTTGAAGCAAGGAGTTAGCAACTTAAACCTAATGCAGCTCAGAGGAAAGGCCTTCGTCCCGCTAGGAGGTCTTAATTATTTTAAATTTTAGTAAAGGGATGTAATGTACATGACTGCTATCTCATTTTTTGTCGATATTTTATAAGCCCGTACGGCAACCTTATGACCCGTTCAAGAGTTTGTAATAGATGTTCATTATTAATAAAAGAGAAATTTTTCATGTTTTAACTTGTGTTTTAATTTATCTGCGTACTCTGAATATGTACTCGCTATGCAAAATACCTTAGCCTTGTGCGGTGCGCAACCTAGGCTCGCACGGTGTCATGTCCGGGGGACGACTATCGATTTCATAAAATTAGGATATGACATCAAGTAGTATTAAGACTCAGTATAGGTGCCAAAGATCTGAGACAAAGTCCAAGGCACCTCTAGGATATTACGACTCCAGCGTACGTGACACAATACCTCCAATAGTATAGTATATATATCAATAATCAGCCTGTAGTATGCTGTATCTCTCCCAACCCAATATAACCTCACATCTCATGTCCACAATGTCTTATGTCCATAACACGCAAGATCATGACCTTTAGCTAGTGCAACGAGTCATAATAATATCCATATAATATGCAAGTCTCATATCATGAATCCTGTAAGCCTATACAGAATCATCATGAATAACTCAAGAAATATTCTGTCATATGAAATAGTGTCAAGTGTCCTAGGATATAGCGTACTTGGTAAAGCAAGCACGTAAAAATATAGGATTACAAAATTAACTCTCTAAGTGACGTTGCACGACTCCGCGTACGACGTCGACACTCGAATCTTGTTCGGACGCTAAGCAATGTCTCACGATCCTAAGGTAAACACACACATCAACCATAAAAAAAATATAATAACTAAATAATATAATAAAGGTAAGGAACTGTAATACATCATGGCAATGTACACTTGCTTGGGTTTTAAACTCCGTCAACTGCACCTAGGAAAGTTGAATCTGCACGTACACCTCTGGATGCTGAAACAAATATTAACATTATTCTCAGAATACTAGAAATAGCTGAGATTGACTATCAATAAGTCCAATTTGGACACATGGACAAAATTGATAGTTTTGGGTCAAAGCGGGATCCACATGTGGCCCACTTTGCACCACAAAACGTGCCAAAGGTAAGTTCTCCAAATTTGTCAAACTTAGTGTCTACGAGTCCAGAATAACGATACAAATCTAACAGAATGTCCATAACTGAATTCTGATGAGCCGATCACAAAATTGCCCATTTTGTGGAACCGTGGGGCCTACAAAATGATGTTTCGTCAACGTTGTAAGAATCAAACCAAACTTGGGTCACAGGACCAGCGTAACGCTGCGAATCCGATGGCGTAAGTTTCGTTACAAAATGACAAGCACTCACAAAATTAAGATGAGTGTCAGAACATGTCGATACGGTATTTTTCGGTGGATACTCGTTGATTTCGGTATGCACGCACATCCAAATCAAGTTCTGCGAAAGCTCACACGTCCGTGTTGACGATACGCGCCTTTCGGTGCAACTCGCATATGACGAAGTCACCTCCTTTGGCAGAACGTACCCCGTATCGCGAGATTTTGGGTATTTTAAAAACAAATTTTTGGTCGTTTTGGAAGAAGAATAATTGTACCATTAAAGCAAACTAATAAAAACTAAAAGAACAGTAAAAATCTTGGTTATATTGTAAAAAAGTCCCGTCAATTATATTTTAAAAATAATTAACGAGATGGTAGAAAATTGGGTATAAACATGGGGGTTTGGATCAAAATTCTAAACTGTTTTCGAATATTTTTTTGGCCAACTTTCGGTCGATTTTTCGATCAAACCGGGGTGCATAAATTTGTTCCACTTGAAGAAAATCCTAGAGGGTTAGGTTGTGAACATACCAGCGAAGACGGGATGTAAAATAAATCAGCAAGGAGGTCGAAAGCTGTGCACGAAGGAGGGGTCGCACAGCAGTACGTGCGCACGAGGGGGGGGGGGGGGACTGCTGCTCCGGTACGGCGGCGCAGCGGTCGGCAGCGCTCCAGCGGAGGTGGTGTAGGCGATGGTTAGGGTTTAGGTTTACATGGGGGAGGTTAAGTTTTTAGCGGGATTGGGTTAGGTTAGCGGGTAGGGTTAGGATTAATGGGTTTGGGTTTATTATTTTATATTTTTCCTTTATATATATATATATATATATATATATATATATATATATATATATATATATATATATATATATATATATATATATGTATATGGCCATTAAAAATAGTTTATAACTCAATAAATTTCAGAAAAATTATACAATACTCTAATAATAGTTTTCCACCGAAAAATATATTTTATATACAATATTAATAATTAAATAATTATAAATTCAATTATATTATATATTATAACTAGCCAAAATAAAATAAAAAATTCTCTTAATCACAAAAAAATTCAGAATACCAAAAATATTAAATTCTAAAAAATCAGGGTGCTTACAATCTACCCAACTTATAAAAATTTTGTCTTTGAAATTAAAATAACATAGTAGAAAATATTTTAGTTAAGAAGGTTGCACTAAAGATGAGGACGCAGTTACCAAATGGAGTCCTAGTTTGACGTCGCAATATAAGAATAAGGGTACGCTTACTCAAGGCTCTAGCAAACTTATAAGAATGAAGTTGGCCGCAGAAACTATAGTCACTATCATATTTCTAAGGATTTTTGGAAAGTATAACTTCAAAGAGGAATTCGAGATGGTAAAAATTTTGTGACCGTTGTTACAGCCTATTAAAGAAAATCTATGTACTACATTGGCATTAATGAGTCAACAACTCTATAAAAAAAATTTTACCAGTTCTCCTTGCTTCTAATTAGGTCATGAGTCTACAAGACTAGGGTGAGATGGTACCGAAAAGTTTTTTATTGCATATCATGGATGTCGATGAATGGTTCAACAATAAGCGTCAAAATGTGATATAACTCATCAAGGTGTTTAGTATTATGTAAATAGTACAAGGGGTTCAATTTAATGCAACACAAGTGTCATTGACGTAGGTTGGCATTAATAGGATACGGGTATATCAGTGGTTGGTATATTTGGATTGCCTATGTATGATTTAATTTTATTGCATCGGAGTTGGATATAGGATTTAGAAGGAGGTATGCCACGAATGTTGTAGGGTCTATATGGAGCATGGACGTGTATATTTGGAAGTAACAGTTATGTCATCAATGAGTAGATTCCAGTTAGGCTCATGAATGTCAAGGTTGCCGAGAAAATTGAGTCGGTATTGAGTATTAAAATCGATCACAACAAAAAAAAAGGATATCTACGTGTCATGTATGTACAATTGCATCGCGAATGTCGTGCAACTAAAACAAAATATGAGAATGCCAGTTTGTGAGTGATAGTCATGTCATAGGTTTAGAGTGACTAGTCTAGGTCATAAGGATGGAAGTTGTTGAAAATGAAAGTATAGTGTTGTGCTCCAAATATCTTAGCCACAACAAAGGGTATCAAGGATACAAAATTAAATAGGTAATTTAATCCGTTTGAGATTAATCTAATTAACACCAAAATAAACTCAAATATACCCTGAATTTCTAGAAATAACCCTACACTAAAATCAGGGGCTACGATCTACCCAACTTATAAAACTTAAGTTGGTATTCAAAACTAAGGTCATGGTCCTGCTAACAAGATTTCTGAAAGGGCCTATTTTCTAAATAAGGATACAAGAATTCTAAGATTTACTGGCCGTAATCAAGGATATTCTAAAGGAACCTAGAAACTATCAGGGTGCTATTAATCAACAACCTTATAAGAGAAATTAGTACCCATCCATTACTGCTCTTGTATAGGTCAATCTTCTACAGTGCAACAGAAATGACTGAGTAAGATCTAACTAAGTGTAAGCACCTTGATTTTTAGAATTTACTATTTTTGTATTCTGAAATTTTTATGATTTAGGAAATTATTTTATTTTAATTTTAGCTAGTTATAATATATAATATAATTAAATTTATAATTATGTATATTTATTTAATTAGTAAAATTGTACAAAAAATATATATTTTTGGGTATAAAACTATTATTAGAGTATTGTATAATTATTTCAAAATTTATTGAGGGTCAAAACTATTTTTAAATATCTATATACCAATATATATAAATAAAATAAAAAGAATTAAAACCCTAAAACTTAAACCCTACCCAAACCCAATAACCTAACCCAATAACCCATTAACTAAATCAAAACCTAAACTAAAAAACTCCTCCCCCCCGCGTACACAGCACACCCCCCTCTTCTCTCATATATATATATATATATATATATATATATATATATATATATATATAACAAACCAAACCCTAAATCCTACGCCATCACCCATGCCACCCCGACCACCGCTGTGAGCCATCGCCGCCCGCCGTCGACCCCCGCCGAACCGCAGCGCCGGAGCGCGGCAGCAGCAGCAGCAGCAACAACAACAACAACAACAACAACAACTTCGGCCCCTCCTTCGCGCTCATCTTCCGCCCTCCCCGCTCGTCCGTTTCATTCTCCGTCTTCGCTGGTATGTTCACAACCTAACCCTCTAGGACTCCCTTCAAGTAGAACGAATTTAGGCACCCCGATTTGATCGAAAAATCGACCGAAAGGTGTTTGATGATAAACAAAAATATGAAACTAGATTTATACGAAACCCTTTCTTTGTTTACAAACAAGAAAAAAGTAGTACAATTAATCCTATACGAGGATGTTAAGTACAATAAAAATAATTTTGGAGAAAAATTGCTATAGGAGTCTGATCTGCGGTCGATCACTTTGTCCCTTAGACGACACGATGATGAAGAAGTACTGTAGAAGAAGAACCTTCAAATATTGCAGGAGGGATTGGATTCTCGTTGCCAAAGTCGTCAATCACTACTCTCTGTCTGTGCTCTCTCTTTCTCTCTTTTCCCTCCCAATCCGATCACCTGTGACCGGAGGTCTCTATTTATAGAGCTCAGCCACAGTAACTGTCCAGTCGACGCAGAAGCCAAACTGTGAAGAGAGTTGCACTCTTTACACGGCGGTTATAATAACTGTTACCCACGTCTGAATGCTCTCCTGAATTCGCGTATGATGCGTGTCCCATTATAAGATAAGGCGTACAACCGCTCCACGAAGATCACGGCATGCAAGCCACGTAGGCAACTGCCCCTCGCGTAAAGATGGTTGGCATAAAAGCCTAATAACTGTCTTGTTGGCGTAAAAGCCAGATTATGCGTAAAGCTTGATACTGCATGAATAATAGATAACCAGCGTAAAACTAGCCAATTATTCTTCCTGACTGAGGTCTTGAGCATATTCTGGGCTAAATAGTCTTATCACGTACCTTTGCAGATATAGCCTTAGTTGGCGTATTTCGAGGAGATAGCATACGACGTACTCCTATAGTTGAAAATAGCCTGGTTGGCGTAAAATGCAAGGATGGTGATGTGAGCGTATTAGTCACGGTTTTAGATCTCTCAGTCATTAAAAATAGAATAAAATCTCGTGCATTAAATGCAGAGATCTGCCCCTATCTCGTGCATTAAATGCAGAGATATGCCTCGAGCTTTGTACGAGAGACAGCTTTTGACGTGGCGTCTATTTTTGTCTCATGTTGAGCGTAAAAAACTCATCTTTGCCTGTATAAAATAGGCAGCATATTCCTTGAATGCGTAAAAATGACTTGTATCAAGGATATGTCACTAAACGACAGCCTGGACCTCTATGCAGAATCATCATTATAGCCGTCTTCTCGATCGTCGTGCAGTACTCTTTGTCAGGAGTCAGGTTCACTATTTTGTCTGACAGGTTCATTCGAGGAATACAAAGAGTTCCTCGTATGACTTTACGTTGCATTAAAGACAAACGTATTTTATGCCGTAGGGAGGTGTAGCCACCTTTTACGCCAAACGACATTTTGAGTGCTGCTTTACGCGGGCTGTTCTGAAGTCATATTTTACGCCACATAGCGCTGAAGCTCTGTTTTACGCATATAGCTCCGAAGTCATATTTTTATGCCATATAGCGCTGAAGCTCTGTTTTATGCGGGCTTTATGCATGTTGGGGGGTTTTACGCGTATAATTTCCCAGCGTATTTTCATGCTTCTAAAAGACCCCTTCAAAGTTTTCAAATTCCTCGTAATTTAAAATACTTTGAATGAAGCATGAAACGGTCAAATTTGACTCGTTCTGCGAGGCTGATTTTTTCAGAGATATTTAACAAGTTGTTGGGATTTGGTATGTTCTTTTCTGCCTATATAAAGGCAAGCGAGTGAACCTATTTTTCCATACTTTCTTCACCAAAAAGATGGCTGCCGAGATCCATTGGACTGACCTGAGGAAGAAGAAGATCATGCTCTTCCAGCATGTAAGGAGCCATAAAAAGAGGCATCTTTGAGCAAATATCCCCTGCAACGATGGATCATGTAAGGATATCATAGCTTCCTTTGCTCGGGATAATCAGCAATTTTATATGGCGATTCGTCCAGGAGAGAGGAAGGGTCTCATCGGACCACACAGCTTGCTAGCTGTATTTTCTCCTATTATGAAGCTGGACGCAGGTGGGCAGCTTGGACGTGTCTTCGAGTATTATGTTGGGTCTGAATCCCTAACACAATTCTAGGCATGACTGCCACGACGTAAGGAGGGTGGGCTTGAATAATTTGTACAGGCCCAGTTTTGTATCCTCCCGCCATTGACCATTTTTTTGTTCATCGGCCGAAGAAGCCGATGAAGTGCCGTAGAAGAAGAAAAAGATCTCCATCAAATAAGAATCTGGTGTAATATATTCCCATCGTGATCTTGAATATTTATGAAAAATCTTTTATAAAATGGATTTCCATCATATGTAATCATGATCTTGAATATTAATAAAAAATCCTTTGTAAAATAGATTTCCATCATATGTAATCATGATCTTGAATATTAATGAAAAATCTTTTGTAAAATGGATTTTCATCATATGTAATCATGATTAATAAACTTGTCTTCTTTTACGTATCATTGATTTGCCATATTTGCTGTGAGGAAGTCTGATAATACGCAGCTTCGACATGTCTGAGTAATTTTTTACGCTGATTCTGATAAATGCTTATCCGGTCACGTCCCGACTTTTAGCGTGACGGAAGATGCGTAAAAAGCTCTTTAGCATTAAGTTGTCTTGAAGATCCAACTGTCATGCTGTCTTTGGGCGAGAAGTCACATAGAATTCTGAAATATCACTTCTCTAATACGAAGAGTTTCTGTTCAGAACATCATCTTCAAGAATAGCTTCCCGAAAATTCCTTGAAACAGGGCAAGAAATGTCCGCCAAACAGGCCATACTTGAACTTAGATGTAAAGAATTCTGGCTAGACTTCAAATAAACTTCCAATGGCCCAAGAAGAAGTGTCATCTTCAATGCTGACATCTGTGTATTTCAGACACTTGGAATGTATAGTAACCAAAAAGGAGCATTTTCTGCGTAAACCCTTGTAATTGGCCTTCTCGAGTATAAGACCCAAACTATCAAGATATACGCGTATCCTGTCCTGCACAATTTTAAAATATGTGAAAAGTCATAGATCCGTAGCATATGTAGCTTCTGAGCATAAAATCGTAGATCTGTAGCTTCTGAGCGTAAAAGTTTCTGAGCGTAAGATCATAGATCTGTAGCTTCTAAGCGTAAAATCATAGGTCTATAGCTTCTGAGCGTAAAAACTGTAGATTTGTAGGCTTCTGAGCGTAAAATCGTAGATCTGTAGCTTCTGAGCGTAAAAGCTTCTGAGCGTAATATCATAGATCTGTAGCTTCTGAGTGTAAAAACCATGGATCTGTTACGCAGTATGACTGTCCGTCTTTCTTTTCAAATGATAGGCTGATGACGTGGTCCCAAATCATAACCGACTATTAAAAATCGGATTTGGTTAGGGATTCGAAGAGTTGTTTGAACTCTATAAATAGCCCAAGGTCTTAAGAGAAAAAAATCCTTCATCTGTTTCTGTAAAACCCTTTCTTTCTGAGAACTTTTCGTCTTCGTATCTTTTCTGATAACTCTGAGTTTCGCCATGGCACCAAAACAGGCCTCCGTCTCTAAGGGAAAGAAAGCCGCTTCCTCATCTCACTCCTCTGCTCAAGCACGAGCAACACCCATTAGGCTGAGCGAGCCCCGATCTGAACAAAGTGCTCCACCGTCGAGCATCACAAGTAAAGACTTCGAGAGGAATAGAGAACCTTCCGCACACGTTGTATGTGTATGCACAACAATACGCCCATATTTCTAATGTGTCAGCGTAAAATTCCATATTTTTGCAGTCTGGCGTAAAAACTCAGACTGTCAAAATTTGGCGTATACTGCAAACCTTGCGTTTTACGCACTGGAAGTAAATTCCAGCGTCAAACTCAAATTTTGGAAGTCTGGCTTAAAAGCTCAGATTTTTAGGTTTTGGCGTATACTGCCAACTTTGAGTTTTTATGCACTAGAAGTAAGTTCCAGCGTAAAAAGTCAATTTTTTGCCGTCTGGCGTAAAAACTCAGATTCTCATATTTTGGAGTATACTGCAAGAGTGTAGCGTCTAGCATAAAATTGACTTATTTTCTTGCTTCTTGCAGTGGACCTACAGATTCCCCCTCTGGCTAAAGTGATGGGCTCTGCTGCTGGCATGTTGAATTCCAACTACCTGGAGGACTTGTCCCATGTGACATTCCCCATCTCTGGAAACAAGTATCCTCAAGAAAGGGGAACTCTGATCTCATCCCAAGGAGAACGAATGTTGCTGAGTATGATCAGTGGGGAGCCCCTGACATACATAGATGGGACTGAGTATAAGAAACTAGATTTTTTATTCGGGGATGTTATTGATAAACAATCCCAGACTAAGCCCAAGAAGGAAGATTGGATATTTTTTGCTGAGGACACGGTCATTTATCTGCCAAGGATGCCCAGATATTACCCTATCTCTGCATTCTTCCATGCCACCCATCGCAGAAAGATGGTATGGACTTTGACTCCCGATCTTCACGGCCAGCCAGGGAAGATCTTTTATAGGAAATGATTAAACCGATGAGCCTTTGTGAGCAGTCCTTCAGGCCCTGTTATGCTTTTCAGAGGATTACTGCCGGACAACGTCCCGAGTGAAGATATTTCACTGATCCAGCTGATTCAAATAGCGACTTTCTGCAATGACTTTATAGGGCAGGGAGGAGTATACCCCAAGGTTAACCCTCACACCAGTGGATGGCTTAGCCCCCAGAATCTTCGATGGGCCAGTTTAGCTACCTGGGCCCTGAAGCACTTCCAGACGGAGCTGGAAAGTATTGGTTTATTTGCGGCTGTGAGTGCCACTAGTGTTGGGCTGCCTCTCAACCCCAACTTATTCTTAGCTTTGATGGAGCGATATAATTCGTTCACTGGAACTTTTGCCACTCTGCTAGGTGATTTGGGCTTAGCCCTTCATGAGATGACAGATATCTCAAAGCTGCCAATGGGAGACACTCCTTATGAAGAGTATGTTCCCACAAACAGGGAGCTGAGGGATACAAACCCTCAGGCAGTGGCAGTGTACCAGGAGCTGATGAGCCACTATCTTGCATGCACCACCTTCTATAAAGAGCCCTCTGATTTGGCCTATATCAACAAATGGGTATCCTACCTCTTCTTCTATCAGGCCAGAAATGCCAAGCATGACAAGGTTGTAGATAATAGAGATAAGCCTTTGAATCTGCTGAGTATGCTTAGTGCCAACACAGTCGATGATCTTATTGAAGATGCTGGGGCTTCAGATTGGGTTCTCGCTGAGGAGATAGGGGATTATCCTACAGGCACTAAAGCCTACAGTTACATGAGGCATTGTCGCAAGCCTCTGTCAAGAAAAGCTCAACTGGCTGGCTTCCTCTCTGTCTGGCTTCGCTGATGGGTAGTGCCTGGCTTTGCGTCTGCGGATCACATTTATCGCGCACCTTATGGCCCACAGTGCGTTTGGTATTTGGAGTAAGATTGGGCCTGCTTCCTGCCATAGTATGCAGGATACAAGCTAGCCTGAGGGCCATTACTGATGGACTTTTGCCCATAGTTGGAAGTTCTTTTGCATCGTCCCTCCTGTACATATCAATCAACAAGGGACAAAACTTCAGGATGCAGGTCAGGGGAAGACTATTCTTTCTCCTGAAGCCTTTTACTGGTTGGTCTGCATTAGACCTTTCCTCCTGCTGTACAGAAGTGAGGACCACTGCTACTTGGAGCCTTATCTGCCCAGCCGGTTCGCAGGCAATTTGGGTACGACCAGTTACATGTGGGGAATCCTATCACCAGCTTCAAGTTCAAAGGCGGACTTATTGATGGAGCTAGAGGATGGCGATATTTCATCATGGGTTGTACCGGAGCAACCTTTAATGTGCCCGCGACTTCTCTCTCCAAGGAGTTGCGCATTCTCCATTCGTTCGCGCAGTTTTATGCGTCCATCAATACCTTCTATCGTGATTTCAATGTACATGGAAGTTTCAGGATGCCCTCCCATAGGCCCACTGGAAGGGAGGAGATACCGTCTGTTTCCTCGGATGAAGGTGATGAAACCACCGGTGCAGATGATTATTTGTTGATTGTACCGAAAGGCATAATAGCTCCGCCAGCAGAGCCTCTCATAATCTCCAATAAACGAAAGGCTTCCACTCTGAAAGAGCCTTCCCTCCGCAAGAAGAAGCTGACTACCGGAGGTCCTAAAAGGACTTCCACAAAGGGGGCCTCTAGGGGTGAGCCTATTGTTTCCCCTGTTGGGGATGATTCTTTGATCAGGGGTCCTTCGCCTTTTAGAGAGGGAACCTCCACAGTTTTAGCTGACAGTGCTGGAGATTCTTTGCTCGTGATTGCTACCGCTACCGCCGTTACTGGTAGTGCTTCGAGATCGCCTTCGAGGCCGAGCATAATAAGAATCAATATACCTTTATCCAGACAAATAGGGCTAGCCCCTTCTTCGTCTGTAAGTATCTCGAGCGTGATTCCACCCGATGAGCCTCGAGTGGATCTGGGTGACGACTGGGATAACTACCCTCAAACGTCAGTTAGTGCACCCTCTTCTCCAGGTATGCCAGCTTGATTAGCATCATTAAGAAATGATTTAGCTATACAAGCCGCAGACGCAACATACATTCCATCGGCCATAGGTAAATATTGCCTTCACGCTTTTTTCAGGAAAATTAATATCAAATTGATATTAACTTTCTCTTATCTTATTTTCAGGCGAAGACATCTCTGGGGAGGGCAAAATTGACACAACTTCTGACTTTGTTGCGGATCCAGCTAATGAAACAGTGGTGCCCGACGTCGAAGAAGCATGCTTTGAAGCTGCCAATCTTTCATCCGCAACATTCTTGGGTGTTATCCCACCAGTGGCAGTTCAAATAACATCAGAGGAGGATGAACCCACCATCTCGACTATGCCTCCTTCGTTGAGTATGCCAGCAACTTTAACTATTGTTGGTGTGCCTTCTTTTGTCGTGCCATCTGTTGAAGCAACGACTATGGCGATATCCTCTGCAGTCCTTCCGGATAGGAGGTTTACCGATATTGCGGCCACTCCCAGCGTACATTCGATCTTTGCTACGCTAGTTGAACAATATACTAGCATATTCTACTGAACTTTGAAAGAATTGATATCCATGGTGCTGGAAAAGAATCTAAGCTTTGATGCTCTGAAGATATCCTTCCAGCTCACTATAGCGCCGATTAGAAATTTCAATGAAGCTGAAAGAGCTGATGCGCTAGAGCAAATAGTTAATGGTTTAGAACAACCCATTAACGAATATTTGCAACTATCCCAAGGCAGCATCGACGACCTGGTTCAAGCTGAGTACGATTCTCTAACCGTGGAACTTGCTCAACAGATTGAATCTTTAAACAAATCCATCCAGGAACAACAATAAGATATGGAGAAAGAGCTGGAAGTATTGGTGGAGAGTATTCCTCAGCTAACTCAGTACCATGCCAAATGTGAGGGATATGAAGCGAGGGTTCAAGAATTAGAAGTTGAACTTGCTCAGACAAGGGAGAGGCTTATCCAGGCATCGGTAGCTCGTGATGTATATAAGGGCCAAGTGGAGACAGCTCAGCAGAACTTGGCACATGCGGGTGTCATCCACGCAAGTTTTGTTGATTCTCTGTCCGAACTATCTCACTTGAGCAATGACGAGGCAAGGCTGGAACGGGCTCGCGCTAACATTTTGAACTCCAGGAATGAGAAGATGGCTGCTTTGGCACAACAGATCCGCGATTTAAATGCTCCTCCCCAATGATGTACTTTTTTGTTTCTCCTGTAATTTCTCAGAAATAATAAAGATATATTTTCTGACTTTGTGGACCCATCACTTTTTAGAGTATAAATGATAGGCTAAGATGAAAGTGATATCAGAGGTATCATGAACATGACATACTTTCGTTAAGGTTTTGCTGAATGTAAATCTATTCAGAGGTAATATGAACCTGATAGAATATAATTCAACTAAATTTATATACCAAACACTATCAGAGGTAATATGAACATGATAGGTTTACAAATTAGTCAAGCAGATCCATTAAGAGGTCATATGAATCTGATAGAATATGATCCAGCTAACCTTTGTGCGTGGTATCGTCAGAATAAGATCTTCATCATACTCCGTTAGGCAAATGAGATCAAGTATAGTACTTCTTCGGGAATTTGCGGTTGATAGGAGCCATTATCAATTTTTATTAGGCTTGGCTAATCGTGTTTGTTGAGGACATCCCACTGGAGGATCCTTGGTGGACCTATTATTTGTTGCGCACGTTGAGGGCAAATAATAAGTTTGAAACAAGCCCAATCAGGTGATAGGTTATGTAGCCAGTAAAGACATCCTGCTGGGGGATTTTTGAGGACCCATTACTTTTTGCGCACGTTAGTGCAAGTAATAGGTTTGAGATAAGTCCTGATAGAGGAAATATAGACGCGGTAAAATATAACTCTGTGGGGATGAATATGGACTTACTATTTCTTTGCTGGGGAAAATGAGGATAGTTCAGAGGTAATATGGACATGAACAATTCGTTTCCATTGTGGGCATTCTACAGGGGGATTTTTGGTGGACCTATTACTTCTTGTGCACGAGAATGCAAGTAATAAGTTTAGGATAAGCCCTGCCAGAGGTAATATGGATGTGGCAGTTTTTGTAGACCTAACACCACTGTCGTACTTAGAGTTAAGTACGTGTGTTAAGTTGAGACGACAACCGATATCAGAGGTAATATGGACATGATAATCGATAGCCGGACCAGGAAGGTTTGTCCAGAGGTAATATGAACATGACAAATTCAGCCTGAGAGAAATACTATGACAGCAGTTCAGAGGTAATATGGACGTGAACTGATTGATAGCAACAACCTGAGAGGTTTGCTCAGAGGTCACTTGGACATGGCAAACTCAGCTGGGAGAAAAAAATATTTGGAGAATAGTTCAGAGGTAATATGAACGTGAACTCATATCCGAAAAATTCACCTGATTGATTTGTTGAGTGTGGTCTATGGAGATAGACTAGAGGATCGCTCCATTGGGGATATTGATGGGACGATAGCTCAGAGGCAATATAAGCATGGCTAGCGTCTAACTAGATAGATTATGAATAGTCACGGCGGGAGTGTGCGAGTAGACTTAGGGACTCATCATCCGGTACTTCTTGAGGGAGCAAATTACCACGTTGGAGTGAGATCAATTTGCAATGACCGTCTTCTCGTTTATAAATGCAAAGTGATGACTTTAGCGTCGATCAACTCCTGGATTCTCTTTTTCAGTACATAGCATGCCTTTGTGGGGTGATGAATGTATCGATAAAAGAGACAATATTCTGGGTCATCGACCTTGCCAGTCCTTTCAGGATATCTGATGTTTGGTAGCCGAAGCTTGTTTTCCTTCATCAATATATTAAAGATTTCAATGATGTCATCCTCATTGAAGGAGAAAGTCCCATTTAGATTTTGGGATTTTGATACCTGAGTCGTACGGTCTTCAGGAAAGATGGTCATAGTTGCATCATCTTCAGACTCAGAGGGAATTCTCCCCCCAGCTTTGGATGCCGCTCTGTTTTGTCGAGGGAGACTACCCCCAGACATGTCGTTGTCTGGTTCTTCTTCTTCTTTTTGTTTTCCCTTGTTCACAAAAGTTGATTTAGAAGGACTTGCCTCTGGTATTACAGGATCAGACTCTGGAGGTTCGGAGTTTGCAAGGGATGTGGTAAACCCTAACCCAAAACGATTTCGTTGACAGTAAAGATTACCATGCAACGGTATTCGTCTGTCTTTTCCATAGTTGAGGCCTCGCTTTAACTTTAAATCATAACCCATGTTTTGTATAATCTTTAAAGCCTGTGGGCTATATCTGTGGATTTGCATTTTCCCAACATCAGACTCGCGAGATTCTTCTTGTACAATCGGTCTATTCCGTATTAGATCGAAGATTATTTGATGCTGATCGCTGTGAGTCGGTGGAACAATAAAGAC
Organism: Iris macrosiphon; assembly: GCA_036927795.1. Lineage (NCBI taxonomy): Eukaryota > Viridiplantae > Streptophyta > Magnoliopsida > Asparagales > Iridaceae > Iris > Iris macrosiphon. The sequence continues at coordinate 292,010,070 of JAYESA010000004.1, forward strand.
AGATTCTTCATGTGGCTCATATGTCATGATAATATTAGATGTTGACGCTACTTCCCACATAATCTCCCTACGTTTGGTAGTTAGGGGGCGCTAAATCTTGATTTTGACCCCTGTCTTTGCGTTTCTGGATAAAAAAATCACGCAAATCAGGGGAATTAACAGAAGAAGAAGAATAAGAAGGCTTATTCTGCCTTTTTACATCAGTAGGCCTGTGGAGATTGGGAACAATAACCCTTTCTTTGCCATATGAGTAGAGAAGTTCAGCCATGTGAGTAGCATACGATCCATCATCTGTTTGAGGAGCGCATCTTCCTGTGAAACGAGTCTTCCTTACACGAACAGACCTGTCCTGGCATAATTTGGATTTTTGCCCAGGTTCGCGTAAAACAGGAAAAGTTCTCGTAATCTGAAGAGTGGGAACTTTCTTCTCTAGTGGGCGTAAAAGCCTAGAGGTTGGGAGGTCTGCCACTCGTTTTACCCTGATGTGATCCCATGGTCCATCTGGCTTATCATAGACGGGAGATGAAGTTTTACGCACAGGGCGCGTTCTAGACTTCTGGATTAGCACTGGGGCATTGCCAGAAGTTTTGTCTGCCACGTCACAAATGGAAGACGAAGTTTTACACACAGAGCGCGTTCTAGACTTCTGGATTGGCACTGAGGCATTGCCAGAAATTTTGTCTGCCACGTCACAGACGGAAGACAGATTTTTACACGCAAGGCGCGTTCTAGACTTCTGGATTGGCACTGGGGCATTGCCAAAAGTTTTGTCTGCCACGTCACAGATGGGAGACAGATTTTTACGCGCAAGATACGTTCTAGACTTCTGGATTGGCACTGGGGCATTGCCAGAAGTTTTGTCTGCCACGTCACAGACGAAAGACAAATTTTTACGCGCAAGGCATATAGGTTGTGTTGTCACAACCTTGTTGATCAGAGGAGGAGAGCTTGCAGGAAGGGTAGAGGATGTCTGGGGCATCCACACTTTACGCAGCTTTCTGTTATCCTGGACAGAGAGGGAATGAGAGCTACCCCCTGCGCGAAGAATGTCTTCATAAGCAGATTGGTCGAATTGGACGACCAAAGTCTTCTTCGTCGATCCGACGGATACAGCATCGTGTTAAGCAATAGATTTCTCATCAGATGAGAAAGTAGTCCTCAGCAGAGTCGCCATCTTGTGTTTGATGATAATCAAAAAAATGAAACTAGGTTTATACGAAACCCTTTCTTTGTTTACAAACAAGAAAAAAAGTAGTACAATTAATCCTATACGAGGATGTTAAGTACAATAAAAATAATTCTGGGAAAAAATTGCTATAGGAGTCTGATCTGCGGTCGATCACTTTGTCCCTTGGACCACACGATGATGAAGAAGTGCTGTAGAAGAAGAACCTTCAAATATTGCAGGAGGGATTGGATTCTCGTTGCCAAAGTCGTCAATCACTACTCTCTGTCTGTGCTCTCTCTCTTTTTCCCCCCGATCCGATCTCCTGTGACCGGAGGTCTCTATTTATAGAGCTCAGCCACAGTAACTATCCAGTCGGCGTAGAAGCCAAACTGTGAAGAGAGTTGCACTCTTTACGCGGCGGTTATAATAACTGCTACCTACGTCTGAATAATCTTCTGAATCCGCGTATGACGCATGTCCCATGATGAGGTAACGCGTATAACCGCTCCTCGAAGATCACGACATGTAAGCCACGTAGGCAACTGGCCCTCGCATAAAAATGGTTGGCATAAAAGCCTAATAACTGTCTTGTTGGCGTAAAAGCCAGATTATGCGTAAAGCTTGATACTGCATGAATAATAGATAACCAGCGTAAAACTAGCCAATTATCCTTCCTGAATGGGGTCTTGAGTGTATTCTGGGCTAAATATCCTTATCACGTACCTTTGCAGATATAGCCTGAGTTGGCGTATTTCGAGAAGATAGCATACGGCGTACTCCTATAGTTGAAAATAGCCTGGTTGGCATAAAATGCAAGGATGGTGATGTGAGCGTATTAGTCACGGTTTTAGCTCTCTCAGTCATTAAAATTAGAATAAAATCTCGTGCATTAAATACAGAGATCTGCCCCTATCTCGTACATTAAATGCAGAGATATTCCTCGAGCTCTGTACGAGAGACGGCTTTTGACGTGGCATCTGTTTTTGTCTCATGTTGAGCGTAAAAAACTTATCTCTGCCTGTGTAAAATAGACAGCGTATTCTTTGAATGCGTAAAAATGACTTGTATCAAGGATATGTCACTAAACGATAGCCTGGGCCTCTGTGCAGAATCATTATTACAGCCGTCCTCTCGATCGTCGTGCAGTACTCTTTGTCAGGAGTCAGGTTCACTGTTTTGTCTGACAGGTTCATTCGAGGAATACGAAGAGTTCCTCGTATGACTTTATGTTGCATTAAAGACAAACGTATTTTACGCCATAGGGAGGTGTAGCCACCTTTTACGCCAAATGGCCTTTCAGTGCTGCTTTATGCGGGCTGTTCTGAAGCCATATTTTATGCCACACAGCGCTGAAGCTCTGTTTTATGCGTATAGATCTGAAGTCATATTTTTATGCCATATAGCGCTGAAGCTCTATTTTACGTGGGCTTCATGCATGTTGGGGGTTTTACGCGTATAATTCCCCAGCGTATTTTCATGCTTCTACAGAAGGTGGCCGAAAAACTGTTCGAAAACAGTTCAGAATTTCTGTCCAAACCCCCATGTTCATGTCCAATTTGCCACCAATTCGTTAATTATTTTTAAAATATATTTGAAGTGACTTCTTCATAATATAACCAAGATTTTTACTGTTCTTTTAGTTTTAATTAGTTTGCTTTAACGATAAAATTATTCTTGTTCCAAAATGACCAAAAACTTATTTTTAAAATACCCAAATTCTCGCGATACGCGGTGCGTTCTTCCAAACGAGGCGACTTTATCGTATGCGAGTTGCATAAAAAGGCGTGTATCATCAATGTGGACTTGTGGGCTTACGTGAAACTTAATTTGGATGTGCGTGTATACCGAAATCAACGCGTATACGCCAAAACATACCGTATCGACATATTCTGACACTCATCGTAACTTTGTGTGTACTTGTCATTTCACAACGAAAGTTGCGCCATCGAATTCGTAGCGTTATGCTGGTCCTTTGACCCAAGTTTGATTCAATTCTGAGAACGTTGACGAAACTTTATTTTGTGGGCCCCACGGTTCCACATAACGGACAATTTTGTAACCGGCTTATCAGAATCCAGTTCTGGATATTCCGTTGGATTCGTATCATCGTTCTAGACTTGTAGGCACTAAGTTTGATAAATTTAGAGAACTTGCCTTTGGCATATTTTTCGGTACGAAGTGGGCCACATGTGGACCCCGCTTTGATCCAAAACTTTAAATTTTGCCCCTGTGTCCAAATTGGACTTATGGGTAGTCAATCCTATCTATTTTAAGTATTTTGAGAATAATGATGATGTTTGTTTCAGCATCAGGAGGTGTGCGTGCAGATTCTACTTTCCTAGGAGCAATTGACGGAGTTCAGAACCCAGACAAGTGTACCTTACCATGATGTATTACAGTTTCTAGCCTTTATTATATTATTTAGTTATTATAGTTTTTTATATGATTTATGTGTGTATTTACCCTAGGACCGTGGGACATTGCTTAGCGTCCGAACAAGATTCGAGTGTCGACGCCGTACGCGGAGTCCTGCAATGTCACTTAGAGAGTTGATTCCATGATCCTATTTTTACGTGTTTGCTTTACCAAGTATGCCATACCCTAGGAAACTTGACACTATTTCATGTGACAGAATCTTTCTTGAGTTATTCATGGTGATTCTGTATAGGCTTACAAGATTCGTGATATGAAACTTGCATATTATATAGATATTATTATGACTCATTGCACTAGCTAGAGGTCATGATATTGCGTGTTATGAACATGAGACGTCGTGGACATGTCACATTGGGTGGGGAGAGCCTTCATCGTGCTCTGGGCATATTTTACTGTCATGACCCGCACCCGGTATAGGGGCACGAGTACGTAGGTACGTCTAGCCTACGCCACAGAATCGACAGTAGAACACTGTCTTGGTCTACTATACTATCTAATATCTCATGCAATGTATATAAAATACTTTCATGCCATCTCAATCTCAAATGATACTCAACTACATATAAAACTAAAAGAAGATGTACGCATGATATGGAATAGAAAGAATAAGAAATATAAGTCTCAATACATCACATGACCATCTCAAAACTAAACACAACTCCAGATCTCAAAACAATAATACAAACCAATGTCCAAATAGAATAACTACTACAAGGTATGGAAATCAAAAAGGCCTCAGTCTCTCGCACTATCCTCGGGTGACACTCCATCTGTCGGTCCATAGTGAGTGGGACACATCATGTCTAACCATTTATCTGAAAAATATTTTTCAGTCAGAAATGGAGTGAAGTACAACCCAAAGCAGTTCCAATTAATTAATAATGACTATAAACAGAAATAGAGAATATAATACAAGACAAGAAATAATGAACAATATCAACTATAGTAGATGAACAGGTAAACAATAAACAATATGGTAAATACTGATTACAACGAATATAACAAGACAATAGAATGGAACAATGAACTAGACTGTGGTGAAGAACAATAACTATGCTAAGTGATTGAAATACTAGATAGATATGTGATCGGCTTGTCTAAGTTAAACATTGAACATTGTCTAGAATTTGATCACATACCTAGCTAACACTTCCCCTTTTCCCCCAACTAGTACAATGGATCCAACCATGACACGTTGTGATACAAGATACTCAAGGTCATGTAAACAATAAACCTTGAACACGAAACATTGAACATTGAAACATTGAACATTGAACATTGTTTAAGTTAAATATTGAGAACACGAGGAACAATAAACAATATATATATAACATCCCATGATTGATCCATGTGTATACTAGTCCATGTACCAATGTGTCAAGAGTCATGTACAATATTTCTAGATACTTGTATTATAGTAATTAATAATTAATGGAAACTATCAGAGAATGTACTCGTCTGTCGTCCAAGCAATGAATGTCAAACTGTGTCCCAACTGGTGTCACACAACTTATATATGGAATATAGCATTAATACAAGATATTGAAATAAATTTAAGTTAAACTAGTCAACATCTAGATCACAAAGCCATAGAAAAGTCAAACCGACTATGTCTAGGGTGTATGAGTCTAACACTATGATACTAAGTTAATATACTATGAAACTAAGCTACACTAACTAATCTAAGATACTAAAACAACACCAAATACCGTGTCCTAAGATACGCAAGTTTCTAATATGAAAATAAGGTTTTATATATATAGTCAAGTCAAATATTATCATACCAGATCAAAATGATTGAAATATGACACCTTGGCCTTGCACTAATGCGTATCACACATATCTCGATACCCAAAGTCAATACCTTGGGTATCGGCCCAATATCTTGGTAATACCTTGGTATCCCAAGGTAATCTAAAACAGTTAACATATAACTAATACAACTAGAAAATACCCTAAGCTAATATCCTACTGTCTAATGCCTAAACTACTAACATAATATATACCATACTACATAAATACCTATTATAATACCACACCACCACTAATACAAGATATAAGTATAATTATCTAACTATCCACATAAGTACATATATAACTAAATATATGCTAACACTTATCAACTACATAGATACTATAGATACCAACTACTTAACTATTAACTATTAACCAAAACCTTCAACTAACGCTATCAACTAACTTCCCGTATACTAACTATACTAATACCTTGGTCCGGCACTATACTGAAACATGGAACTGATACACTGCCTGATACTGTATCCATTGTGAACTCCTACATATGGTGTCTTGCTGCCTGTGCTCAGTTTCCTGCATCTTTCTCTTGCTGTGCTTAGCAATGCTCGAGCTATTGGACTTATTGTTGATGAGGATACTGCACATTGTCTGATACTAAACTGATACAGTGATACCTTGCTGTAAATCCCCTGAATTTTTCAAATTATTAAATCTTGGATTTTTCCCAACTTTCTGGAATTTTCTGGGAATTTTCTGTAATTAAAATCAAGGTTTTCAATTAATAAATGATTTTTAATTGGCAATAAATAATATTAAAATATCATGAAAATAATATTTTTGGGTGTAAAATGAAAAACTGGACTTAGGGTAATTTTTCTGGATTTTATTGGACCTCGGACCTATTTTTATTTACCTAAAACTATTTATTTATTTAATTATTATTATTATTATTATTATTATTATTTTAGCCCCTGGGCCCAGCCCATTTCAGCCCGCGGCCCGTTGACCTAACGGGTCGGGTCGGGTCCGCCCGAACCCGACCCGCCCGGACCCGGACCCGCTCCCCAGCCTCTCCCCTGACCCGCTCTCCCCGCTCCGCCTCCGCCGGCGTCTCCGCCGCGCTGTTGCCGCTCCGCCCGGCTCGCCGCCCGCAGCGCCTAACCCCTCCCCCCCCGCGCTGGCCGCCGCCTCCCTCGGCCCACGCCTCCGTTCCTTCCCCTTTAAAGCCGAGCTCCACCGCCACCCTCGCCTAAACCCTCACCGCCTCCGACTCCAGCCACCTCGCCCTCCGCCCTAGCAGCGCCGCCGTGCCCCGCTGACGGCCCTCCCCCTTCTCCCCCGGCCATCTCCTCCCCTCCGGCGCCCCGGTCACCACGAAGCCCAGCCGCAGCAGCCGTCCCAGCACGCCGCCTCCGCCGCCCGACCGTCGCGCCTCCGCCGCGCCTCCGCCGCCCCGCTCTCCGGCGAGCCGCCCTCGGCCTCCCAGCACGCCGCCGGCCACCGCCCCGCCATCTACGACCAATTTCCCCCTGAACCCTAACCCTAGCCCTAATTTGAATTTCCGTGTCCGACACGAGTCGGACACGACTCGACCCTAAATTTTCGGGTCCCCTTCAGGTGCGTGTAACTTTCGCCTCGTAGCTCTGTTTTCATTTCCGCAAATTGCGTTGTGAAGCCTGTATGACCCTCTCGGTGTCCGAACAAACTGTTCGGGGCATCGCGTCCTGTGGTGATCGCACACTGCGATCCAAAAAAGGAAAAACCAGACCCTGTTTCACCCCAGAACTGAGTACGCCCCGCCAAACGGGACGACTTGGTCGCGTGCGGTCTTTACAGATACGTGCGCATCGTCGATACGGACGTGTGAGTTTTCGTGGAAGCTGATTCGGGTGTGCGTACACACCGGAATCAATGCGTATCCACGGACATCGCCCCATATCCGCCTTTTCTGTAATTTACCCTAACTTCGTGCACACACGTCGGATCGAGACAAAACTTGCACCATTGGACTCGTAGCGATATGCTGGTCTTGTGGGTCAAGTTTGGTTCGATTCTGAGAACGTTGACGAAATCGCGTGTCGTGGGCCCCACAGGCCCCGCTCGACGGGCGATTTTGTGTTCGGCTCATCGGAATCCAAATCTGGAAGTTCCGTTGGGTTCGTATCAGCGTTCCTGACCTGTTAATACTAAGTTTGGTGAATTTGGAGACCTTTGACCCGGACACGTTTTTTCGGTGCAAAGCGGGCCTAATTATCACCGACGGACCCCGTTTTGACCCGAAACTGCCGTTTTTGGCCTTGTCTTCAAATTGGACCCAAGGACAGACGTTTCTAGCTATTTGACATTTTCTGAGCGTGTTGGTAATGTCTATTTCAGCTTTTGGACTTATCTCTGGACTTTTTCCCCAAGAACTAAATTAATCAGATCCAAACAACAGGCAAGTACCTGCACTTCAAGTTAATCTTTATATATTGTGATAATTAATTCCCTGCTTTACTAGTACCATTGATGATTACACGTAGTGCTAGAACACTGGATTTTCATGTCTTGAATATTGGAGTTCATGTCTTAATTTTTCATGTCGGGTGGGAGAATACTAGGAGGCATGTAGTTTACCCTTCCCCTTATTGTTTAATAGCTGTTGGTACGCGACTGTACCCTCAGCCGGATCTCGATTGTTCATGTTTAATAGCCGTTTATGACGGCCGGATTAGCCTTATAAACCCCTATATGCCAACTATGTATTCTAAAACAAACACAAGTTCACACAGATAGTTTCTAGATCTTGTTATATTTCTTACAGACTGTTGTAGTTCTTTTCCTGTCTCATTTATTTCGGTTTTCTCGTATTCCTATTTAAAAGCATTAACTCTGAGATATTGGTGTTCTTTTATGCAACTTTCTCAATATGATGCTCATTTTAATTGTCATAAATATTTAGTTTAATCTTGTTGTGCACTGTGTACTTTGCTCCTTTCCTGACTGGATCTGTTGTTTAGGCGATGATGAGAACCTTGCCCCCACCTATTATGGCCCCTATGAGGCAGCAGGTGACACAGTTGCAGAGCCAGTTCCCGCACAGGAAGCTACTCCTGCTGAGTAGTTAGCAGTAGTTATCTTAGTTTTTGCTCTTTATCTTAGTAATCGGGTTTGTCCCCGACTTCATTCTGAACTTCTGTACTAAACATTTGAATCTGTTGTCGTATTTATTTCAATTGCAATCTTAAGTATCTGATTCTCATTATTATCTTGCCTATGTTAATTGTGAATGAGCTAGTTAGCAAATAATGGATTGACCTAGACAGCGTACTACCGCCGATTCTGCGGCGTAGGCTGGACGTACCCACGCACTCGTGCCCGAATTTCCGGGTGCGGGTCGTGACACGTTTTTGTGGTGGCCCATGCAGGTTCTATCCTAAAATAGGGAAATACCCTAGGACAGGGTATGGAATAAGATTGAGGATTCTAGGGAAAGCTCATTCATAGTATAGGGTCCTTATTTCAATTCTTGATATCATTTCTGCTCAATTTTCCTATCGCCTTTGATTTCCAAGTATTCTATTCTGATCTTCCTACCCCTTAATCTTTCAGCATGGTTCAGACGAGGAACACAGTAGGAGGCACATCAGAACCAGCTGAGCAGAATGTGCCCGAGACTCTTGCACTCCCGCCGCCTCCATCTGTTCCGGCAGTTACTCTGGATGGGGCACAGCTACTTGGAGTGTTCCAGGGATTGGTGGAATCCCAGAAAGAACAGACTGCACTTCTGCGGACCAGCCTCTCAGAAGCTCTTAAGTCCCAGGAGTCGTCACTCAAGAGGCCAGGGAGTGCCAAAGATTTCAAGAATCTAAGACCCCTAGAATTTTACGGAACTGAGGGCATTCTCTATGCCGATGAGTGGATAGAGAATGTCGAGAGACTCCTGAAGACTGCTCGAGTTCCTGATGATCTCAAAGTGGAGTCCGCAAGCCTGCAACTGTTCGACATAGCTCGGACCTGGTTCAGAGATGAACCCCAACTAACTACTCCTGACCTCACCTGGGAAGATTTTAAGAGGCTATTCAAGGAGAAATTTTACCCCGAAGTGGCTCGGGAAGCTCTCGAAAGCCAATTCGAGAGACTGGAGCAAGGTAACCTGACTGTTGATGAGTATACTACTGAATTTAGCAGGTTAAGCCACTTTGCGGAGTACATGGTTCGTACCCCGGAGGATAGGGCCCGTAGATTCAAGAAGGGGCTGTCTCCGGATATTCGCCTTGCTGTCACCACCAGCCGAGCTTGCACCTATGAGGAAATCTTGAACGTGGCACAAGGCGTTGAGAGAGACATGGGGCATAAGCTAAAGCGAGAAAGAGATACCGGAAATGCGGGACCCAACAAACGCCCTTTTCAACAACAACAACAACAACAGAGGGCCCCGCAGCAAACTCAGCGTCCTCTCCCTCGAGCTCCAGCACCCCAACACCAGGCTCAAGGACAGAACCAGCAAGCTCTCCCTTGTAACTATTGTCATAGACCAGGCCATACTTGGCAAGTTTGCAGAAAGAGGCTAAGTGTTTGTCTACTTTGTGGCTCAGCAGCACATCAAGTGAGGGACTGTCCCGCTGCTCAAGGACGCGGACAGGCTTACGTAATGACCGTGGAGAACGCGCGAACTCTGGAAGCAGCCAATACGCGTAAGTGATTCGTAGATACCTTTTCTAGTATTGTTTTCGTGCCTATTGGTTCGTGACCTCAGCCCCAACCTAGTAGTTTTTGGTAAAATAGCCTAGTATGCTTTTTAATTTTGATAACTGTAGAGTTTTTAGAAGCTTTTGCTATTGTGCTTATTTTGTGTCTTGAGAACTTCAATAAATTTTGTACCTCTTTTCATCATCATCTAGCGCACTTAATTTTGCTGAACTCGACTGATGCTGCTATTTTATAGCCTAGTTTTGCAAGCTTACTCTTTATCGGGCTTGTTCATGACACCTGTATTATTGAGGCCTGATCAACCCCACTAATACAAGTGTCTACTCAGAATCAGTGTACTACGGTCTGATCAACCTTAGTGCATTTTGATTCGCACTTCGCACGACTACTTTATGTGGATTGAGTTGACTAGCATATTTGTCCCTAAATACGCCCGAGCATATCGTATCAGTTACATAACTGTACTAATACGAGCATGCGAACAAATGATTACCAGAATAGAATCTTAATCCATAACCGCCTGACAAATTCCCATTAGAATTCCTTAAACGCCTTGATCCCTATACCTCTGTTCTACCACCTCGCCCTTAAACTCTTTATTATTGATCCTCGTCTTCCCTCATTTCGGAAAGACAAAAACCTGTGGTTGGTATAAGTTGATTTGTAGTGCTAAACATACCCCTCAGACCGGTCGAATTGATGATAACCTCTATGACTAAGGGAATACCATAGGTGGTGTATTTTGTATTGCAGACTTGAAGATTCAATATCATGATTTATTAAGTTGAGACCTAGCCTCACTAGTTGTACGGCCTTAGCGGATATATGGGTAAAACTATAAGTTGGGTAGCGACCGCAATGTCCACCTGAGAGAAACCTGTGAGGCTGTAATCAAGTGAGTTTAGACAGAGAGAACCCTGCCATAATTTAAATTTCGAGGACGAAATTTTGTAAGTTGGGTAGGTTGTAAACCCCCTGAATTTTTCAAATTATTAAATCTTGGATTTTTCCCAACTTTCTAGAATTTTCTGGGAATTTTCTGTAATTAAAATTAAGGTTTTCAATTAATAAATAATTTTTAATTGGCAATAAATAAAATTAAAATATCATGAAAATAATATTTTTGGGTGTAAAATGAAAAACTGGACTTAGGGTAATTTTTCTGGATTTTATTGGACCTCGGACCTATTTTTAATTACCTAAAACTATTTATTTATTTAATTATTATTATTATTATTATTATTATTATTATTATTATTATTATTCTTATTATTTTAGCCCCTGGGCCCAGCCCATTTTAGCCCGCGGCCTGTTGACCTAACGGGTCGGGTCGGGTCCGCCCGAACCCGACCCGCCCGGACCCGGACCCGCTCTCCAGCCTCTCCCCTGACCCGCTCTCCCCGCTCCGCCTCCGCCGGAGTCTCCGCCGCGCCGTTGCCGCTCCGCCCGGCTCGTCGCCCGCAGCGCCTAACCCCCCCCCCCCCGGCGCTGGCCGCCGCCTCCCTCGGCCCACGCCTCCTTCCTTCCCCTTTAAAGCCGAGCTCCACCGCCACCCTCGCCTAAACCCTCACCGCCTCCGACTCCAGCCACCTCGCCCTCCGCCCTAGCAGCGCCGCCGTGCCCCGCTGACGGCCCTCCCCCTTCTCCCCCGGCCATCTCCTCCCCTCCGGCGCCCCGGTCACCACGAAGCCCAGCCGCAGCAGCCGTCCCAGCACGCCGCCTCCGCCGCCCGACCGCCGCGCCTCCGCCGCACCTCCGCCGCCCCGCTCTCCGGCGAGCCGCCCTCGGCCTCCCAGCACGCCGCCGGCCGCCGCCCCGCCATCTACAGCCAATTTCCCCCTGAACCCTAATCCTAGCCCTAATTTGAATTTCCGTGTCCGACACGAGTCGGACACGACTCGACCCTGAATTTTTGGGTCCCCTTCAGGTGCGTGTAACTTTTGCCTCGTAGCTCTGTTTTTGTTTCCGCAAATTGCGTTGTGAAGCCTGTATGACCCTCTCGGTGTCCGGACAAACTGTTCGGGGCATCGCGTCCTGTGGTGATCGCACACCGCGATCCAAAAAAGGAAAAACCAGACCCTGTTTCACCCCGGAACTGAGTACGCCCCGCCAAACGGGATGACTTGGTCGCGTGCGTTCTTTACAGATACGTGCGCATCGTCGATACGGACGTGTGAGTTTTCGTGGAAGCTGATTCGGGTGTGCGTACACACCGGAATCAACGCGTATCCACGGACATCGCCCCGTATCCACCTTTTCTGCAATTCACCCTAACTTCGTGCACACATGTCGGATCGAGACGAAACTTGCACCATCGGACTCGTAGCGATACGCTGGTCTTGTGGGTCAAGTTTGGTTCGATTCTGAGAACGTTGACGAAATCGCGTGTCGTGGGCCCCACAGGCCCCGCTCGACGGGCGATTTTGTGTTCAGCTTATCGAAATCTAAATCTGGAAGTTTCGTTGGGTTCGTATCAGCGTTCCTGACCTGTTGACACTAAGTTTGGTGAATTTAGAGACCTTTGACCCGGACACGTTTTTTCGGTGCAAAACGGGCCCACCGGCGGACCCCGTTTTGACCCGAAACTGCCATTTTTGGCCTTGTCTCCAAATTGGATCCAAGGACAGGCGTTTCTAGCTATTTGACATTTTCTGAGCGTGTTGGTAATGTCTATTTCAGCTTTTGGACTCATCTCTGGACTTTTTTCCCAAGAACTAAATTAATCAGATCCAAACAACAGGCAAGTACCTGCACTTCAAGTTAATCTTTATATATTGTGATAATTAATTCCCTGCTTTACTAGTACCATTGATGATTACACGTAGTGCTAGAACACTGGATTTTCATGTCTTGAATATTGGATTTCATGTCTTGATTTTTTATGTCGGGTGGGAGAATACTAGGAGGCATGTAGTTTACCCTTCCCCTTATTGTTTAATAGCTGTTGGTATGCGACTGTACCCTCAGCCGGATCTCGATTGTTCATGTTTTATAGCCGTTTATGACGGCCGGATTAGCCTTATAAACCCCTACATGCCAACTATGTATTCTAAAACAAACACAAGTTCACACAGATAGTTTCTAGATCTTGTTATATTTCTTACAGACTGTTGTAGTTCTTTTCCTGTCTCATTTATTTCGGTTTTCTCGTATTCCTATTTAAAAGCATTAACTCTGAGATATTGGTGTTCTTTTATGCAACTTTCTCAATATGATGCTCATTTTAATTGTCATAAATATTTAGTTTAATCTTGTTGTGCACTGTGTACTTTGCTCCTTTCCTGACTGGATCTGTTGTTTAGGCGATGATGAGAACCTTGCCCCCACCTATTATGGCCCCTATGAGGCAGCAGGTGACACAGTTGCAGAGCCAGTTCCCGCACAGGAAGCTACTCCTGCTGAGTAGTTAGCAGTAGTTATCTTAGTTTTTGCTCTTTATCTTAGTAATCGGGTTTGTCCCCGACTTCATTCTGAACTTCTGTACTAAACATTTGAATCTGTTGTCGCATTTATTTCAATTGCAATCTTAAGTATCTGATTCTCATTATTATCTTGCCTATGTTAATTGTGAATGAGCTAGTTAGCAAATAATGGATTGACCTAGACAGCGTACTACCGCCGATTCTGCGGCGTAGGCTGGACGTACCCACGCACTCGTGCCCGAATTTTTGGGTGCGGGTCGTGACACTTGCTTCTTCAATTGCTGTGCACTTGTTCTCTGCACTGCAGTGCTCTCTGCTGAGTAGTGTGCACCCCGAGCTTCCTTGTCTTCATTGCAGTGCACATCCTTGCTGTTGGTCCACTGTACGTTGCCGAGTTGTAGTGAACTGGTTGCTGCAGTGTAAAACCCCTAATTTTAAAAATCGTATTAATTAATTAATTATTTAATTGATTTATAGTAATTATTAACTAATTAGAAGAAATAGAATTTATGGAATTTTTATTTCTAGGCGTTTGTGCAATAGAGGATTATGGAGCAATTATTAATTTACCTTAATTTATTTTATGTAGGAGACCTTGGGGACAGTTGATAGATACGCTCTAATATAATTTTCTAGAATTTTATATATATATATATATATATATATATATATATATATATATATATAGAGAGAGAGAGAGAGAGAGAGAGAGAGAGAGAGTTTATTAAATGAAAATAAATAGAAAAGAATAAGAAAAAGAATAAAGTAAAAAGAAAATAAAAGTAGATTAAAACCCAAACCTTAACCCTAACTAAAACCTACCCAAACCCAAACCCAAACCCAAACCCAAACCCACCTAGGTGCTAGGTGACTGGTGTCTGCCCGATGTCCTTCTAGGCGCTCGCCTAGTCCCCCCCGACGTCCGACTATGCATGTTGTGTAGTTTTTGTGGAATTTTTAAGCATTTTTTTTATATCTTTTAAGCCTTCTAGGCGGACTAGACGTTATGTGGCGGGTACCCATCCGACTAGCGCTTTTTACAACATTGACATTATATAGAAAAATAAGTTAGACATTTATATGTTTTTGAAATGGAAGGAAATGTTATGTGCATCTATGCCCTGTACAAATATATGTGGAACCATGCCCGATCTAAGAACTCTTGGAACCTAAATCAGAATTTGAAAGTGAGGTCTCTTGAACGGATAAATATAAGGACAATTAATTTTTCATAAATTAAATTTTACGGGAATTGGACAACCCCTTTGAACAACTCTCAAACCATTTATTTTTCTCCTATATTTATATATGAACATATTGGTTAAATATACGTATTCAATTATGTCAGTTTTTGTAACAGCGATGTTGTTGTAGTATAGTGGTGAGTATTCCCGCCTGTCACGCGGGTGACCCGGGTTCGATCCCCGGCAACGGCGTTGATATTTTGGTATGTGTGTTATTCTTTTATTCTTAAATTTTTTGGATTTTAATAATAATGATCATTAGCCGCCCTACAGAGTAGTTAGTATATCTTTCATATTTCTTGTGTTTTATTCTAGAGAAGACCAACACAATAACATATCGTAATGTTCAAACGCTTCTAAATTGTTGTGTGATTGGCTGATCCTTGATAAATAAAAAATGTGATAAAATTTTCTCAGTGGAGGAATTAGGATTAGAGTCCATTTTCATTCACCCATCAAAATTAGAATATTTGTTCACCCTTCACTAAAAAATGGACACATATCATTTTCATCCAATACAAAACCATCTTGAAAGTGGTTTTATGAACATTGAAAGTAGTTTTGATATTTAATTTGACACATGTCCATTTTTTAGTTGAGGGTGAAAAAATATTCTAATTTTGATGGGTGGACAAAAATGAACTCATTAGAATAGCAATGTGCCATAAATTCTGGTTTTATATAACTTAACCGCTATGCCTTAACATATTGATCACTTCTTGAGGGGTATGTCTAGTTCCGTTATGATCACGTCAGCAATTTCAAGTTATATATATTGGACACAAGTTTTATCACTCAACTTGACAAATGAAATATCGAACTCGAGTGGCTCGTATGGTTACTGAGGGGAGGTACAAGATCCTAGCTGGGTGGCAAAAGATCAGTGAATCGAACCACGATGGCGTATTATTTTTTTTATTTATAAATGGTGGGAGTTGGGGGACAGTGGGTCCAAAGGTATGCAATGCAGTGTGCACAAAGTCCCGAACGTTATGGCGAAAATTCAAAAATAAAAATAAAAATTAATGAATGAATATTTTTCGAAAAAATTAACAAATAAAAAGACGATAAAAAAAGTAACTAGTTGAGTAATTTTAGTGACATTTTTTTCTAATAGTCAAACAAGACAAATAAAATTATTTAGAGACAAAATAATAAAGTAACTAGTAAAATATATTTTTTAAAAATAACAACTTAATTAGTTGGTATCGTGGTAATGATTCTCTAATTGCATTTCTTTATCTATGGTATGAACCATGTTATTGCTATATTGGTTACTAAAGCTTATTATGTATAAGTAAGCAGGTATAGACCCTCTTTAGGCTGGCTTTCTTCTAAAGTCATTAGTATAGACACAGTCTATACATAGTACTACTTAAATGTGTTTAGATCCTGATTGCGATTGCAAGAACTGACTGGACTAGCAAGTAACATTGAGTCTTATTTGAAGGTCATGTCTATTGAGGGATATGAGACGGTGGTCCAGCTGCCGGCCGACCCTGCTTGGAACTTTATTATGCCACCTATCCAACGTTGATCACTTAGCCAACTATAGCAGATTTTAAATATTGTAATGACAATATTCTTAAGTGGCAATTTAAAACTGGTGGCGATGCAGAGAAAAAGGAAGAGGTTGTAGAACTTTGTATAAATCTTGTGAATGGAGTTTCAACAGTTTGGTGAAGCTCGCCAAAGTGAAGATTGATCTGCTGCATTTCCTATGTTTGTGTCGTCAATGTCTCCTTTTTTGTGCTGATGGATTCTTGATGTATCACGGTACACAGTATCGTGATATACAGGATCAGTCCTGAGCAAGTGCACCGAATACACCAGTTCCGGGTTCCATATTTACTGGAGTCCCAAAATTAAGAAATTAGTTATAAAAAGATAATTGTGGTGTAGTATTTATTATAAAATAATTGTGATGAAATGGTTAACATAAAATAATTGTGTTGTAGTGGTTAACATATTAGACTTGTACTCTAGAGGTCTTTAGTTCAAATCTTGGTGATAAGAATAATTTTAATTTTTCTTTAGTTATTTGTTTACATTATGAACGGGGTCGATTTTAAAAGTTCGTCTTGAATTTCCATGAGTTAAGGGTCGGCCCAAATTGTGGAAGAATATGGGGCGCCTTCCATTTCCCACCACTACGGTAGGAAAATAAAACCCAAATGCCTCCTCATAATTTTTTTTTCTTTTCTAAAAATATTAGTTGAGTACATTAATTATATTATTTTGGACATTAATACCCTCAACCATACCAGATGAATTTAAGTAATAGTAACATTTCAAATTAAGATTACCATTTATATCTGAACCAAATATGAGAATGAAAAAATTTAAAAAAATTCGGCTGCATATTTTCAACCTAACCAAATATGGATATGAAAATGTTGAATTCATTTTCCATGAAAAAGCAATGGAAAATGGATTCCTAAGAATACCAAACCATCATTCAAATGCCTATAATAAAGAATTCATGATGATCAACCTCTGAACAACAGTTTGAACCGAACTCAACTGACTCTTGTGGTCAGTGAGAAGATGTATAACCTTTCTGGCTAGGCGGACGGTCTCAGGATCAAACCGCGGAGGATGTGAGAGACAGTGGGCCCAAATAGCATACAACGCAATGTGTGCAAAGTTCTCTATGTATCGTCGAGTATCTCAAAAAAAAAAAAACACCAAATTAGTAATACAATCTTAGTAGTACAGGTTCATATAGTGTTGTACAACAAAACAAAATTGGGGGGAACCACCGTATCAGGATGTAACGACCTTAAGGCGCATTGTAGACTATTTTTATTTTATTTTTAGGGGGCGGAAGGAGGAGAAAGAACCCTGGAATTTGATGCTAGAAAGGAGATCATGCCTTCTTTTTGCCTTTCCTCAGCTTCTCGAGTTTTAGTTCTGCATCGGGGGGATGGATTGTCATGTATCTAACATTTCTTACCATCAAGACATTTAACACTCAACCAATAATTTGCAGAAGACAGTGCCACAGGAAGCAAGTCTAGTCAGCATTAGCCATCCAACTTAGCTTGCTCTCTCTAGCTCAGTTTGTCAGCTCAGGCCATCTTGTCCAGCTCAGCTTCAACCTAACTGCCAAAGTAACCGACCTTGGTATCAGTATAAATACGGGTATAATGGTGGAGGAGAGTATGAGAGATATATGTACTTAGCTTTTATGCAATTTTCTATTTTTTTTTAGCTCCTGTAATCTTCTTCTTCCTCCTCTAATAAAAATCATAATTCGTGCTTGAGGCATTTTCTTCAAACCCAAGCTATGGTGAATTCGATTATGGCTGGTTCTCCTCCTCCCAATTCTCATCAATTGGGAAGAGTACATGATAACTTGGTATCAGAGCCACTCGACACGATTCCAGAAGGGAGCCGTGAGTTGAGTACGAGTAGTCGGAGCTCCCGGCAAAGATCACCTGAGGATCGTCGGAGCGCCGTCGAGTCTGAGCGGATATTGCTTCTGGAAGGTACGGTCATCGACCTCTGTTCTAAATTTGATATGATGGAAAATAACTCTAGACTGAGAGATTGTTGGAGGAGTTAGTGAGAAACAGAGGTATGAATGAAACTCCAACATCGGTCATGGCTCCATTCCCTGTAGCTCCACCTCCAATTTTACCACCACTACCATCAATATTTGCAACTCCATAGGCTCCCATGTAACCACCCAGATTTTTTAAATTTTAAATATAATTTTTTGGGATTTTTTCGTCATTTTTAATTAATTATAATTAATATTCTTTAGTGATTAATATTTTTTGTGAATAAAAGTAAATATTAAAATATTGTAAAAAAAAATATTTTTGAGTATATAATTAATAATAAGATGTTGTGTAATTTTTCTGAAATTTATTGGGCTCAAAAACTATTTTTAAATAGCTAAAAAGCATTGTTTTAAATAAATTAAACCGAACCAACCCGAACCAAATCAAACCAAACCAAACTGAACCAAATCCAACCAACCCAACCCTAATGGATCGGATCCAACCCGACCCGAACCCTACCCGCTAACCCTTGCTACAGTAACCGAAGAAACTCTTCTCTTCCCTGACCGTTTCACTCTCCGCCGCCGCGACTCCGACGGCCGACGACTCCTCCGTTCGCCTTCCCTCAACGCCAGCGACCTCTCCGTTTCACCTCCCCAACCACCGCTGCTCTCGTCCTATATAAACACCCAGTGCCGAACCCCCACCACCATCACAACCACCGCCATCACCCTCTCCGACTCCTGCTCCGACGGTCCCGCCGCCGACGAACCCGACGACTTTGGCGACGGCTCTGACGTCCCCTCCGACTCACCTCCGCCGTCGCCGCCGTCGACGAACCCAGCCTCGACGATGACGACCCTGTCGCCGACGATCGACCACCGCCGCCCGCCACCGTCCACACGCAGCACACCGCGGCCGACCCCTGTTTCGAGTGAGTTTTCTTCTTCTACTATGTATCGATTCTCGAACGGCCTGTTACGTTGTGTTCACTGTATGACCATCTCGAACCCTGTATAATTAGTTTGGGTATCGTGTCCTATGTCGGTCGTAAATTGCGACGCAAAACAGGGAAAAATAAGCCAAGTTGTGGTTCAAGAAACTGTCCTGAAGCCTCAAGTTCATGGCCATTTTACTTTCAACCTATTTAATATTTTTAAATTTTACTTGAACAGTAATTTAAACAACATAAACAAGTTTTAATCCCATTAATTAGTTTATTTTAATTTAATATATGTTGTGTTTATTTTGTTGTTGAAGTTGACAAAAAATTTAGTTTTCAAAACCCAAAAATTTTTGAAACTGGGTGCGTCCCGCTAAACGAGGCGACTTTGTCGTGTGCAAATTACATCTAAAGGCGCGTATCGTCAATACGGACGTGTGAAATTTCGCAGAAGTTGATTTGGATGTGCGTGCACACCGGAATCAACGCGTATCCGTCAAAAAGTTCCGTATCGGGACGTTCTGACACTCGTCATAATTTTGTGTATGCTTGTTATTTCGCAATGAAACTTGCGCCATCGGATTCGTAGCGTTACGCTGGTCCTGTGACCCAAGTTTGGTTCAATTCTGAGAACGTTGACGAATTTCTATTTTCGTGGGCCCCGGGCTCTACTTGACGAGCGATTTTGTGACCGGCTCATCGGAATCCAGTTCTGAATATTCCGTTGGGTTCGTATCATCGTTCTGGACTCGTAAACACTAAGTTTGACAAAATTGGGAGAACTTTGTCTTTGATACATTTTTTGGTACGAAGTGGGCCACATGTGGACCCCGCTTTAACCAGAAACTGTCAATTCTGCCCTGTGTTCAAATTAGACTTTTGGGTAGTCAATCCTAGCTATTTTATGTATTCTGAGAGTGATGGTAATATTTATTTCAGCATACGAAGGCGTACATGGAGATTTTGCTGTTACCGGAGCAACTGAAGGAGTCCAAACCCCAGGCAAGTGTACCTTGCCAAACTTGCAGTAATTGCTTTAATATTATTTACTTGATTTATTTCTGTGATGTGCCTGCTCAACCTAGGACCGTGAGACATTGCTTAACGTCCGAATAATATTCGGGTGTCGACGCCGTACGCGGAGTCGTATAACGTCACTTAGAGAGTTGATAACACGATCCTATATTTTCGTGCTTGCTTTACCAAGTACGTCATACCATAGGACACTTGACACTATTCATGAGACATAATCTTTCCTGAGTTATTCATGGTGATTCTGTATAGGCTTACATGATTCGTAACATAAGACTTGCATATACATAGATATTATTATGACTCGTTGTATTAGCTAGAGGTCATGATCTTGCGTGTTATGGACATGAGATATCGTGGACATGAGACATGTGATTACATTGGGTGGGAAGAGACACACAAGCTACATGTTGATTAAAATATATATATATATATATATATATATATATATATATATATATATATTATTGCGGTACTTTAGCCTCTATATCAGAGCTTGGCCCATTACGTGATATTACTGCTACAAGCTCCCCGACACAGAGCTTGTAGTGATCTCAGCCTGAGTATTAGTGATGCTCTCATTTGCATATCACATAGCTGGTTATATAGTTTGCCCTGTTGATATTTTTATATACTGTATTTTATTTGGCTTGAGTTATTCTTGTACTTTGCTATGTCCCCTGAGGACCTGGATTCGGATTATGTCCCCAGGTATAGCAGAGGAGATTTATCCCGAGGTATACGGGACAGGAGCTGCGCTGGAGCAGTACTAGCACCAGAGGACGAGGTAGTGCCAGAGAATTTCTCCTGAGTATTTGTTATATACTCAGTTATATCTGTTTCTAGATACTCTATTTCCTGTCTCTTGGATTACTGTATTAAACTTATTATCGGGTTGTTCCCCGAGACACTTTTTCTTGAGACTTGTTATTGGATTATATTTCTCTTTTGATTAGTCTGACATTTTGAATTGTGTTTACCTTCTGTGGGTGAGATTAGAATTAGACTGTGACATGTATCGTAGACCATTATTTTTGTCTTACAGCTTAAGTACACTCTAACGGTTCCATTAAATTAGGTTTGCCCATTTGGAGTTGTGCTGCTGGCCATTGCCACGTGGCTAGTCCCTCGGTATTTTGGGACTGGGACATGACATGATTTTTGTGGTGGCCCATGCAGGTCTACGACTATGTGTTTCAGTTTCAACTAAGGGACCAGCAAGCCTGCGATAAGAATAGGATAAGTTATAGGATCTCATCCACTTGTT
This sequence comes from Iris macrosiphon, assembly GCA_036927795.1. Classification (NCBI taxonomy): domain Eukaryota; kingdom Viridiplantae; phylum Streptophyta; class Magnoliopsida; order Asparagales; family Iridaceae; genus Iris; species Iris macrosiphon. The sequence goes on from JAYESA010000004.1 coordinate 292,031,538, forward strand.
GATCTATTCTTGACCTCCATATCGATTTCAAAATAATTTATTGACTTACATCATGTCTTGATTCCTTTGTGTAATTCTCATAGTTTACTTTTAATGCAGAGTAATGGATCCAAGAACCGGTGACGAGAATCTCGTAGGTACACCACAAGGTGTTGTGGTCACCTATGACGATGGAGTGACACCAGTAAGTGGAGGTCAATCAGCTCAACAAAGCAATCAAGCAGGTCAGCATACCTCAAGATTCCAGCGAGATGACATTCCACCACAGCCGTAGTTTCCACCATTAATGTCCATTTTTCCACAAGGATAGGCTATGGACGGACAACAGATGTTTCAAATATTCTACGCAATGATGCAAGCCCAACAGCAGGTTCATCAAGAGGCTCAGCGTCACAAGATGGAGAACTTGAGGAATAGCTTAGTAACTGCACTGGAGCAGGCGAACCCACCAGCTCAGCGACCATCGATATGATCTATCACTGATTTTCGCCAGCTGAAGTCCAGTATATTTTCTGGCAAGGAGGAGCCCACTGAAGTTCATGAGTGGCTCACAAACACTCAACACCAGTTGGAAGCAGCTGAGCTTCCGAGGGAGCGATGTATGACTGTCGTCAAGATGCAGTTGACGGGCAATGCACATCATTGGTGGCTATCTGAGAAGAGATGGCTCAGACCGGACCGAGTCACTTGGGAGGAGTTCTCTAGACTCTTCCAGGAGATGTATATTCCAGCTATTGCCAGAGCGGAAATTAGAGATAAGTTTAACTGCCTCATTCAAGGAAATATGACGGTAGAAGAGTACAATACAGAGTTCATCCGTTTGGGTCACTTCGCCCCTATTCTAATTCCGACAAAAGAGGATAAGGCGGAGAAGTTCTTCGACGGACTTAGATTTGAGCTACAGAGATTGATCGGATCCGTTGCACCTACTTCATACACGGATGTCTTTGCTGCAGCACGACACATGGAGCACGTCACCAGGAGAGAGTCCAGCCTGAAATGGCCATCCACACCAGCACCAGCCAGAGCACCACAAGGGGAGTCTGCAAAGCGACCCCCAGAGAGCAGCACCAAGAGACACATCCCTTCCTACTTGTCACTATTGTGGCAAGGTAGGCCATATTGAGAAGGAGTGCAGACGCAAGTTGGGACTGTGCTTGATTTACGGATCTAACCAACATCCAGCCAAAGACTACCCTGAGCATCGAGAGGGAGCACCAATGGTTAATCGATAAGCTTTACCAGCTCTGAGGCCAGCTTATCCAGCATTGGGAGCACCACAGACGGGAGTTGGAGGAGTCATATCCCCATCTCCAGGAGGGTATCAGCCGAGGCCACCTTTGGCACCACAGGCAACACTATTCCAGCAGGCTCGGCAGTAGAGAGGTCTAACTCAGGGACGAGGACATGCATTTGCATTGGCTATTGAAAAGGAAGCTACTGCAGGAGAGGTTATAGCAGGTACTATATTAGTAGCTTCATTACCTGCTGTAGCTTTATTCGATTCTTTAGTATCGCATTCATTCATAGCTACTAGTTTCGTAGCCACATATAGAGTAGCTATCGTACCCCTTCCGAAGACTAAGAGAATTCTTACGGGAGGTAGAATTATCCTAGTTAGTGATATTTGTAGATCTTGTTCGGTAGTAGTTAGTGGGAGAGAGATGCGAGCTCAATTCCTGATCTTTTCCATGCCGGATTATGATGTTGTACTTGGTATGGACTGGTTGAGTCAGTACCATGCAACCCTAGATTGTCGGCTTGGACGGATTATATTTAGACCACCTGGACATCCAGAGTTTGAGTTTCTTCGGAGAGCCATAGATCAAGGTGTTCAGGCTACACTTAGGGTACTCTCTGCACAAGAGGAGTCCGAGTACCCAAAGGCTGTATCTGAGTTTATGGATATATTTTTCGATGATCTTCCAGTTTTACCACCTGATTGGGAAATAGAATTCATAATAAACTTGACTCCAGAAGCGGAGCCTATCACTTCATCAGTGTACCGGCTAGCACCTAAGGAGTTAGTGGAATTGAAGGAGCAAGTTGATGATCTTCTGGAGAAGGGTTTTATTCGATCCAGTATTTCACCATGGGAAGCACCCATACTATTTGTGCCAAAGAATGATGGGACAGTATGCCTGTGTATTGACTACAGGGCACTGAACACTGTAACCATTAAGAACCGATATCCCTTACCACGCGTTGATGATCTATTCAATCAGTTGAGTGGTGCTAGTGTATACTCAAAGATCAATCTTAGGTCCGGTTATCTCCAGATTAGAGTGAGAAAAGAGGATATACCAAAGACAGCCTTCAGGACCAAATATGAACACTATGAGTTCTTAGTTATGCCGTTTGGTTTAACCAACGCGCCAGCTGTGTTCATGAGTTTGATGAACAGAGTTTTTCATCAGTACTTGGACAAGTTCGTGATTGTGTTTATTGATGATATTTTGATATATTCCAAGAGCCACAAAGAGCATGAGGAGCATCTCAAAATTGTGCTAGAGTCGCTGAGACAGGAGAAGCTGTACGCCAAACTTAGAAAATATGAGTTTTGTATGGATATGGTGCCTTTCTTGGGATATATCATCTCAGGAGAAGGACTTTCAGTTGATCCAGAGAAGGTTGCTGCAATAGAAACTTGGCCTACACCTACATCAGTTACGGAAGTGAAAAGTTTTCTCGGACTTGCTGGATACTACCGGAGGTTCAGTGAGAATTTGTCAAGGATTGTGCAGCCTATGACGCGGTCATCCAACTCATATTGCTCTCTCCAGCTCTGGCCATCATGTCCAACTCAGCTTCAACCTAACTGCCAAAGTAACCGACCTTGGTGTAACGACCCATTCCGCTCAAGCGGACTGTCGATTCAAACGGCAAAAGTGCAACATCCCGACCCACTTTGCTCAGCGAGATGACTCATTTGAGGCAAAAGTTTGCTAGACTTGGCCTTTCAGGAGGTTCGGCTTAGGCTTCCAGAGGCTCGCTCGGAGTATTGCTCGACCGAGACGAATCATTGCTAAGGTGGGTGGCTACGATAAACTTGTCTTTGCTTAGCCTGTATACTTAAAATATGGACGTTTTATGCTAGTCGCTAGGTGAATCATCCCATGTATGCTATAAGAATACAACGCACCTAGCTAAGAGAATAATCCCAACTTGTATTGCTTGTGCTAGAACATGGAACTGAAAAATTGCTTATATAGAGACCCTCGTATACTACCTTTGCCTTGTACAACTAGACCCCGCTATGCCTCGAGTAAAATTATTGTATGCTCTTCGTAGTGCACTGCTTTACTTGCTACACTGTATGACCCTAGATTATGCCGCTCGGTATGTCCCTTTACGGTTTCACTCCTCGGCTTACCCTTGGGCCCGAGACAACATGAATGCTTAAGTTTTCTTATGAATGCAATGCTTGCCTGCTTATATGTTAACTTGTAATATTGCCTCGACAGAATGTTTGCCACACGAAACTTATGCCACAATCAAGTAACACTATAACGTATCGTGCATGCATTTAGTGAGCTAGGAGACTATCAAATAGTTCTTTTGTGCAATGTAAACCTACAAGTATCCGGGACCGTAAGGTCGCTAAGGCAGTCCCCGTACCAGGGGAATGCATCAAGGCAAGTTGAGTACTGAACTGGAATCATGTCAAGTTACATCTGAACGAGAATCATGTCAAGTAAATCAAGTATCATAGCTCGTGGCGCAATACTCGTTCAGAGCAAGAATCAAGATTCAAACATCTCGTGTACTCGTGTTATGGATTGTCTTGTCAAGATGTGAACTTGGATAACCTTAGTGACTTGCATATCGCAAACAACTCAAAAAAGAGGGGGATCTTCGAATCCTGTTCCACGGACGGTCTCTGGGGCACCGGGGCTCGATCCGATCCGATCCATAATAAAAATGATTGTAGGGTATGTCTTGTACTTGGCGGGATGGTTTGTAGGGCCTCTTGTACTTTCGTTGTATTCCATCCTCGCTAAATGACCCATCATTGATGGCTATGCCAGCGACCTCTTGTTCATATAGATAAGTCATCCTCGCTTAGTGACTATCCACGTGTGAGTCATTGCATCACGCCTGGAAATCGAAAACAACTAAACAATCTTGAATATAGCACACTTTTACGTATGGAACACTTCAACATCTTTTGTAAATGCCTTAGAATTTGTGTAAATCGTGTACCCGAACATAACCTCGCTCATGACACTCGTGTTTGCACATGTTATTGCCCCTTGGACAGGGAAGGACAAATGGTAAGTTAGTAAGTCTCGTCGTGTTTTCTCTTATATCGTACGCCGTACTGCCACACGAGTTAGGTTATCCATCATTGCCATAAAACTCATCCTAAGGCAAGACTATAAAGATAAATTAATAGATGGTGCACGAAACCTATATTACGTGTTTGGATTTATCGAGCGGACGAGTAGCCTCCCCACCAGTGCATTCATGTACTGATAACCTACCAGATTGCTTACAGGGTGCGGGAGAACCCCGTTCAGTGCACATGCCTCCTTCGTACGTGCTAAGGCGTTGAGTCCACTCTGGAGCCTTGGAGCATTGCGTCCAGAGATAAAGCACATATACAAGACATAATATTGGAACATCGCCTATACATCATTTCACAAATATAGCCACTTGGCACGCTTTTACTATTTCAGAGAGAGAGAGGCTTGAGCGACTTATAATCTCGGCCTAGCGCCGCCTGTAACACTTGTTCAATATCAATAAAGAGTTTGCTTTAATTATATACTTGTGTTATTCAATGCTTCCGCTATTGACGACTCTGTGAACTTGTTACCAATCGCCTATGCGTTTATAATTCTGCTGCACTCGGACAATCTGCATGACTCTGTGGCTTAGACCTCTTACCGCCAGTATGAACCACGACCTTGCACGGGTGCGGCTTACGCTCGTGCGGCATCATACCCAGATGGGTTAAGCGATCGTCCCGCGGGAGCGCTGGCAGGGTGATTCTCGTCTAGCGGGGACGACCGATTAGCCTGCGAAAGATCGGGGCATGAAAGATTGGTATCAGAGCATGGCTTTACGCCTTTGGACTTTATTTCGATTTTCTCTGTTTCGAAAGCTCGTTCGTGGGTTATGTGCACGCTCTCTCTCAATGCCCCAATAGAATGTTCCAAATAATGTGTCTAAATACTTTCAAAAAGTGCATATAAATGATATGATTGCTTGTACAAAATTATGATGCTAAGGCCTTTGTGCCGACCTGTGCTAGACCCTTTGGGAATAGACTTGTGCTAGATTTGCAAATATGTGCGAACTCGAAATGCCTATACGTGATTACCCAACTGGTTAGTGTGCAGAATAGAATATCGTTCGAACGGTTAGCAATGCACACAGCCTTTCGGCTAAGTTGTGTTAAGTATCGCACGCCAAGACCCTTTGGTGCAAGCTAGTTGCAAACGAGTTTGGGATATCATTCAGGAAAAGAGAATAAGTCAGACTTAGAATGCCAACCGGTAAAAACTTATCAATTTATCGCTTAGGCGAATATAGAGAATCGTACTTAGATTTTGGAAAATAGCTTGGACAATATTTCGTGTCGGAAGATACAAATCGATTGAGGATTTAATTGGATGACTCAATTCAGAGTGGTGTATAGATCATTTAGAAATATCCAAACGGATTCATAGGTCTCGTGCGATAGTCGGATCGAACGATTTGAGAATATTTTGAATAAATGATAAAGCTTATATCGAATTGGAATTCATGGAATAGAAATCTATATCTTGGTTAAGGAAACTTATTGGAAACTTGGAGGATTGTGCAAGTGATTTCGGATTGAAATAAACGGATTGAACTTGAATACAATATCTCTTAAATAGAAGTAGCTTGAGAATAAATATTATGGTTCAATGAAAGTGTAAGCGATAACGTATTTGGCTAGGAGTTAGGAAGAACGATCTTGAAATCAAGTTCAGAAAGATGACCTTCAAAATCAGTCCCAACGAGAACGATTATCTTACGGGAGCACCGGCGTGGTAATTTCACGTACGACGGGGATGATCGAACACACGGAAAGATGTTCGGTGATTATTCCAAAGGAACTCGATAAATAGAACGTATCAAAAGATGGAATAGACTTGAGCTTGAATATTTGAAACTTAGTTTCTCGAGGAGTGCTAGAAGTAAGACTATGGATTTACCGAACGGTAACATTGAAGTTGGATGATTTTACTAGAAGAATTATAATCACTGCATGAACAGACATGGCTTGGTGGATTTTATGTATAACTTGGATGGAGCAAAGAGTAAAAATATAAGGTGTCTCGATCATTTCGAAGATAACCATAACATTCAAATGTTCTTGTCTTGTGCGAGCGTAACTCTATGCTCGTACATGCGTCACACCCAGATTAGGACGATTATCCAGCGGAAGTGTTGACGTGGTGATCTCACGTCCAACGAGGGTGATCGAACTTGTGGGAGACCAGAGCATTGCCAACTTATGGAATCGTCTTGACTTTTGGTTCGACACGATAAGAAGAGTTGGAAATGCAAGTGAATCAAAAATATTTCAGGGATAAGTTAGCCTAGAACCTGGAATAAATCATGCTTGATTGTTTAGTAAATGGATACATGAATCAGGTTGAACGACTTAGAGATTATAAATAAAAATGTTTAGAATTGAATCTTGGCTTGGTGGTCTAGACTTGGAATGGATAGGGATTCTATCAAAGCATGTTTGGAGAGATAGACTATGCAAATCACTAGGCTTGTCCTGTAACTTGGGTATACCATAAATTTTACTGAACGGACTTGAACTCCTGTACAAATGAACATGTAAATGAGAGTAGAAAAATCTATGCTCGATGTTTAGAAATCTGAGTGAAACGAGCTTGGGTAGAATATCCCGTGCAAATAAACAATGGTTTGACCCTAGGAATTGGGGCGAGCATCGTGCGACGAATTTGCACGATGAATCTTGTGCTTAGACTTGTACCTATGACCTTGTGAGCTGACCTAGAAATTAGGCAGACGACCCTGTGTCGAGTGAACGAACCTGTGTATCCGACTTTAGCATATTGCTTGAACAAGCTATAGAACTGGGGCAACAAGACTTAGGGTTAGACTTGGAATGATAATGTATGCTATGTTTAACCCGAACGGATGAACGCTAATCGGATAGATCGTGCTTAACGATAGTATAAATAATTGGTTGGAATAAAAAAATGATACATAATTTAATTGACCCTGTCGGAGTATCCTTGTGAATCATAAAACGAGAACCCTTGAGATTTTCACAAGTAGCTTGTCCGATTTCACTATCTCTAATTTTAGTTGAATGCATATGTTTGATGGACGCCTTGAACATGTGCACGATCCAAGACTCAATGAGATATGAAACTCGAGTGCTAGACTACGCTATGGCTAAGTTGGTTGGCGTGCATGTGTTTGAAGCACTTTGAATATGTGCACGATCTAGACTCGCGATATACTAATCTCAAATGATAGTACAAGTGAATATCCGCATGAACAAGTATAACGACTTGTATAAGTTTGACTTAGACTTAGATCGTTATTCACAATAGATTAAAATATACCCCGTGTTAAGCAACATGCCCCGCGCTAAGGCGCAAATGAGACCAACTCAGCATACACGCGATACGGCGTAAGAAACGAGTAGGAGATCCGTTCAAACAAATTTAGATCTAGTGGTACCGATTGCTACGCTTGGGATAGATTCGATAGTGCGATAGAATGGCCTGCGTTCAGGAAGTCTCGAGGACGAGACTTTTTCTAAGTGGTGTATAATATAACGACCCATTTCGCTCAAGCGGACTGCCGATTCAAACGGCAAAAGTGCAACATTCTGACCCGCTTTGCTCAGCGAGATGACTCGTTTGAGGCAAAGGATTGCCAGACTTGGACCTTCAGGAGTTCCGGCTTAGGTTTCCAGAGGCTCGCTCGGAGTATCGCTCGACCGAGGCAAATCATCGCTAAGGTGGGTGGCTACGATGAACTTGTCTTTGTATGCCAGCACACTTAAAATATAGACGTTTCATGCTAGTCGCTAGGTGAATCACCCCCTGCATGCTAATAAGAATACAACTTACCTAGCTAAGTGAATAATTCCAACTTGTATTGCTTGTGCTAGAACATGGAAATAAAATATTGCTTAAATAAAGACCCTTGCATGCTACATTTGCTTGTGCAACTAGATCCCGCTATGCCTTGAGTAGAATCATTGTATGCTCTTCATAGTGCACTGCTTTACTTGCTACACTGCACGACCCTAGATTATGTCGCTCGGTATGTCCCTTTACGGTTTCACTCCTCGGGTTACCCTTGGGCCCGAGCCAACATGAATGCTTAAGTTTTCTTATGAATGCAATGCTTGCCTGCTTATATGTTAACTTGTAATATTGCCTCGACTCAATGTTTGCCACAAGAAACTTATGCCATAATCAAGTAACATTATAGCGTATCGTGCATGCATCTAGTGAGCCAGGAGACTATCAAATAGTTCTTCTGTGCAATGTAAACCTACAAATATCCGGGATCGTAAGGTCGATAAGGCAGTCCCTGCACCAGGGGAATGCATCAAGGCAAGTTGAGTACTGAACTGGAATCATGTCAAGTAAATCAAGTATCACAGCTCGTGGAGCAATACTCGTTCAGAGGAAGAATCAAGATTCAAACATCTCGTGTACTCGTGTTATGGATTGTCTTGTCAAGATATGAACTTGGATAACCTTAGAGACTTGCATGTCGCAGACAACTCATAAATGAGGGGGATCTTCGGATCCTGTTCCACGGACGGTCTCCGGGGCACCGGGGCCCGATCCGATCCAAAATGGAAATGATTGTAGGGTCTCCCTTGTACTTGGCAGGATAGTTTGTAGCAACTCTTGTACTTTCATTGCAATCCATCCTTGCCAAATGACCCATCATTGATGGCTATGCCAGCGACCTCTTGTTTATATAGATAAGTCATCCTCGCTTAGCGGTTATCCGCGTGCGAGTCATTGCATCGTGCCTGAAAATTGGAAACACCTGAACGATCTTGAGTTTAACATACTTGTACATATGGAACACTTCAACATCTTCTATAAACGCCTTATAATTTGTGTAAATTGTGCACCCGAACAAAACCTCGCTTATGACACTCATGTTTGCACATGTAATTGCCCCTTGATTCAATATATATATGTGCTTGTGCTTGTGCTTGAATTAACTTGGTTTACCTTAGACAGGGAAGGACAAATGGTAAGTTGGTAAGTCTCGTCGTGTTTTCTCTTATATCGCACGACGCACTGCCTCACGAGCTAGGTTATTCTTCATTGCCATAAAACTCATCCTAAGGCAAGACTAGAAAGATAACTTAATAGATGATACATGAAACCTATATTACGTGTTTGGATTTGTCGAGCTGGTGAGTAGCCTCCCCACCAGTGCATTCATGTACTGATAACCCACCAGAATGCTTGCAGGGTATGGGAGAACCCCGTTCGGTGCGGATGCCTCCTTCGTGCGTGCTAAGGCGTGGAGTCCACTCTGGAGCCTTGGAGCGTTGCGTCCGGAGCTGGAGCACATATTCAAGACATAATATTGGAACATCGCCTATACATCATTCCATAAATGTAGACACTTGGCACGTTTTTACTGTTTTAGAGAGAGAGGCTTGAGCGACTTGTAATCTTGGCCCAGCGCTGCCTGTAACACTTGTTCAATATCAATAAAGAGTTTGCTTTAATTCTATACTTGTGTTATTCAATGCTTCCACTATTGACGACTCTGTGAACTTGTTACCAATCACCTATGCGTTTATAATTCTGCTGTACTCGAATAATCTGCGCGACCCTGTGGCTTAGACCTCTTACCGACAGCATGAACCACGACCTTGCACGGGCACGGCTTACGCTCGTGCGGCATCACGCCCAGATGGATCAAGCGATCATCCCACGGGAGCGCTGTCGCGGTGATTCTCGCCTAGCGGGGACGATCGATTTGTCTGCGGGAGATCGGGGCGTGACAGATGGTACCAGTATAAATAGGGGTACAATGGTAAATGGGAGTATAGGAGATATATGTACTTAGCTTTTATGTAATTTCCTAATTTCTTTAGCTCCTATAATCTTCTTCTTCTTCCATATAATAAAAACCCTAATTCGTGCTTGAGGCATTTCCTTCAAACCCTAGCTATGGTGAATTCGATTATGGCTGGTTCTCCTCCTCCCAATCCTCATCAATTGGGAAGAGGACATGAAAAAGTTACGATCTGGTTCAAGTTATGGTCGACACTAGAGACTAGGGTTTGGGTTGGCAATAAAATGGAGGCAGCGGGATCTAGGAACAAGATGGTGAAATTAGCTTGGGGTTTTGAGATGGTGGTGGAAGAAGGTAAATACGGGAAATTAGGGTTATGGTTTTTGGCGAGCTAGAGATGGGCTGCGAGAAATTAGACTTAGGATTTTGAGGGTGATATGGGGATTTTGGATTTGGGTGCTAGTGTCTTGGAATTTTGGGAGGGTAGAGCTAGTTCCAAAAAGGAAACCCGATACCATGTTGAGAAGTTAGCTCAACTTAGTGGACATGATTCATTAATATAGTGGAGAGAGTACATATTTATAGACAAGTGTGCTAGCTCTAGGCTATACAAGAAAGGCTCTAGGCCATTCCAGAAATAAGACTAAAATTATAGTTCTGTTTTTTCGATATGGGACAAAAACTATGAATAAAATTAAAAAAAGGCTCTAGACAATACAAGAAATAAGACTAACTTCTATAATAGTTAACAAGCAATATTAGTAGACAAATGCGGCACCATCAACATAGTCAAATAGTAAAGGTAGACAACCGGCCAAGAGAGAGCAATAGTACATGTCAACACACGAGGACGCTCAACTGCGATAGATGTCGGTCGACTGAAAGAGTTGTTGGCACACTGTAGAAGCATGAAAAATTATGCAGGCCGCATAAAGATTATGTCCCCTAAAAAGAACAACCAAGCTGCAGAGAAGCAATATGCGGCCTGATCAATCTAGAATCTAGAAGCCGTATAATACAAAACATGCGACATGATCGACAACAGATCATGGGGGCCGCATAAAGATCCCCTGACACAACAGTAGCTGTCTGTCAGACTCTCTGACACATCACTCATCACACTAAGACGCTTTGAGACTCGTGAAGACCACGGCTCAGAAAAAGATGAAAGGTCATATCAACTCATTAATGGCCTCGTTAGACGCGCCTGCTCTACATGCTCATGGGACTATATGCCCATGCGGCCTCATCATCATGCGACTAGAGTGTCCATCCGACCAAGTCTAAACGAGAGCACGCATGCGGCTACAAGACCCATGCGACCTCATCATTATGCGGCCAGAGAGTCAATCCGACCAAGGCCAAACTAGAGCACGCATGCGGCTACAAGACCCATGCGACCTCGTCATCATGCGGCCAGAGTATCCATCCAACCAAAGCCAAACGAGAGCACACATGCGGCTACAAGACCCATGCGGCCTCGCCAACATGCGACCAGAGTGTCCATCCGACCAAGGCCAGACGGAAGCACGTATGCGACCACAATATCGTGCGACCAGAGTGTCCATTCGACCACGACCAAGCTAGAGCCTATATGCGGCCATGATGCTATGCATCTCTCTAATTACAGGATATTTTCTGTTACAACTGAAGAAGATTTTTCGTACGATCAGTGCCGACTACGTGTCCAGCTGACCAAGTCATGTACGTAATGGGTTAAAAATAATCTCGAGATCGCTTTAATAAATATATCTTAACCAAGACCACATGACAATCTGTCCATGGCATGCGTCTACATTTGCAACCACATTCTGTTGAAGGAGCCCCCTGCGGCCACCAAACAGGAGATTATGCAGCACCTATAATCCATCAACATGATAGCTATAAATAGGAGCAGCTTGGACGTCCCAAAGGCTGACTTTTTCTGCTTAAGAGAGAGACCATGCCCTCCAAAAGAGCTACATACGCGCACACAAGCTCGAGAGAGAGAAGAGAAGAGATAATCATCATTCTCTCGTAAGACCGTCAACGGAGTAAAGGAGCCGCCACAGCGCTCTTTGTCCATCGTCATACTACCCGGATTAAAAATTGTACTTAGATCTTCTGCTTAGGATTTCTATGTACATTTGTTTGTTTTTAAACAAAAATTGTACCTAAACTCACTTGTAATGGCCAACAATATGGCGACTCTGCTGGGGACAAACTTCTCCTCTGATGAGAAGACAGTGACGCAGTCTGACGTGGCCAAACTGGAATCCACCCAGAGGATGCTGGTGGTGCGCTTCGACCAACAAGCATTCGAGAAAATGCTCTCCAGGGACAGCGCGAGTCCTTCTCCAAGGCTAGCAAAGGCTAAGAAGACCGGCAGGACATGGGTTACAAAGGCCGTTGTGTCTCACCCAACCGCGGAGCATGATCTCTCCGTCTCTCTCTCTCTCTCTGGCACAGGAACCACACATCATACGTCCATTTCTTATGCGACAACCCCTTCCAATAAAAAGGATGCATAGCACCCGAAGACCCGTAGGACATGGGTTATAAAGGCCAATGTGCCTTACCCAACTGCGGAGCGTGCTATCCCCGTCTCTCTCTCTCTTTCTCTCTCTCTGTCTCTCTCTCTCTCTCTCTCTCTCTCTCTCTCTCTCTCTCTTTCTATCGTAGGGACCACATATCATGCATCCACTGCTTATGTGGCAGCCCCTTCCGACAAGAAGGATGCTCAACACCCGAAGATCCGTAGGACATAGGTTGCAAAGGCCATTATGTCTTACCCAACTACGGAGCATGCTCTCTCCGTCTGTCTCGGCCGCAGGGACCGCATATCATGCATTCACCTCTCATGCGGCAACCTCCTCGAACAAGGAATGTGCCTAACGCCCAAATACTGGCAAAAGAAAATACTACGATGCCATAAGGCTGGTACTATGGCATGTTCCATGCGACCATAGCAGAAACCGTATAAGTCGGAAGCCGCATACAAAAGTTCACATGCGACACCGATCGTCGGTCGTAGGCAGATGTCTACATGCGACCACAACAGCCACATAACTTCCATCTTTGACCAAATTTTATGCAGTGCTGACTCCATACGCCTTGCTGAAAAAGGGAAAACATGACCTTGGAATCTTCCTGCTACGCACCAGTACGTGCTAGGACAAAGAAGTTCAGGGCAATACGAGCTCGTCAAGCTCAAGAAATTGCTCAGTCGACCGACCACCAGTAGGCACAGCTTACTATACGTTCCCCTGACAAAAAGTCATACAAAACTGGCCCATGCGTCCAGCCCGCAATGGCAATCGGACGGAGTTGGTCTAAACAGTCTTTCGTTGGCAACTTGGGGCAAGTTCTTGAAAGAACCCCAGGCCTGGAAGCAAAATCAATACCTACGTGTTCATGTACTCGTTCTACCTGGGCTCATAAAAAAGGTGCAGAGGTGAGTCAACCTTCGCTTGACTTGTGCAACGTGATCAACCACAAACACAAAGCGAGGGAAATGACCATGACATACGAAGTATCCTCCCCAGGACACCATTGTTCCAAATTATCATCAACTATTGTTTTGCCAAAGTAGTAGTAACTGCAGAAAGGCAGTTGAAATTCCATCGGCTGCAACCAAGAGCACCCGCCTGGCTGCAACCCAAAGAACAGGTGCAAGCACTGGAGGAAGAGGAGATGTCCTTTGCCTCATGCTATTCTGCTCGGAAGGTCTCCTCCATAAGGGGAAGTCAGAGGTCCAGCACCTCTAGTCCATCTGTCTCGGCCAGCAGGTCAAAGAGACAAGCCCAAGGGGGACAGGCAGCGGAAGGTATTTTCTTGGGGACTCGCTCAAAGAATAAATGATCATCCACTGGGGATAGTTCTTCCTCAGGACCCCAGGTGGCTACACAAACTGGGGGTGGTAATCCCTCGAACCTCTATGACAATCCGGCGTTCTGTGAAGACGGTGATTCCCAGGGAACATATGCTGAGATCCCCGGGGGTAGCCACCCTCGTCAAGAGGACACAACTTTCTATGCTTGGGGTAGTGTTCCCTCCGGGTACAAAGAGGATGCGGCCCTAACAACTTTTCCAGATGACTATGTAGAAGCATGAAAAATACGCTGGAAGGATCTACGCAGCCTCTTGATGCAGAGCAGCGTAAACAGAGGCCTTCAGAGCCATCAAGCGTGCAACAGAGCTTTTTTTCGCTAAAACACAGCATAAAGTATAAGCTCAAAGGACCATCCGCGTAAGTGCAGTACGTCCAGGCCGCTCCAGCGTAAGACAGAGTTCTTTATCGCCTCCATGGCGTAAAACTCAGCCGCTCTCAAAGTAGCGTTAATGTGTACGAGGAATGCTTCGTCTTCCCCGAAATGAACCTGTCAAAGTCACGCAGTGAACCTGGCCTCTGACTCCTGACAAAAAGTGCTGCACGGCTACCCAGACGACGGCTGGAAACGATGGCAGACCCCTCGGGACGCGCCCCATAGTATGATGGCGGATCTTGGCATTTAATGCAGAGGATTTGGTTAAAATATCACCAAACCGTCGGTTACCAAAGTCCCGCCAGCGTAAACCGCTCTTTCGCGTACAAGGGAATACGTCGCCTTGTTTAACACAGGCAAACATGAGCTGTTTTACGCTCCACAGTAGACAAACCGCCTGCCACGTCAAAAGCTGCACTTCGTACAGGGCCCGAGGCACGTCTCTACGTCAAATTGCACAGAGCGGTGACAGTTTCCCTCAAGACACGTCTCTGCGACGGATGCACAGAAAGACTGCAGACCTTCAAAACACGTCTCCTCATTTAATGCACAGGATGGTGGCAAATCTCTGTAAGAGATTTGATTATACCTTCGAAAGTCGTAATTCCGGCAAAGACATCCACATCAACACTCTGGCACGGTACGCAGCGGCTTCTACGCCCATTCAGGATCTGTGCTCATTCGGTTTCAAACGCCCACTCAGTCTCTACGACCATTCGGCTTCTATGCCTGTTCGGCTTCTATGCCTGTTCGGCTTCTATGCCTATTTTGGCTTCTACGCCAAGGGTGACAGTCATTTGGCTTCTACGCCAACCTCTTCTACACGAGGGATACCTACCTACATGGCTTCTACGCCGTGATCTTTGCAGTAGATATACGTGTTTTGTCCCCTTAGTTGGACACGCGTCACATGCTCACTCAAAAGGTCATTTATACGCAGGCATTGGTTATTTTAACCGTTGTGTAAAAGGGTGTTGTACTGTCCACTCCTCGGTTGTTACACTAACAGAGTGGTCACTGTCACAAAAACTCTATAAATAGAGACCCCTATCAATGGGGAACAAGGTCGACAATTTGGAAGATCGAACCAGGTCAGAGTATTGGTAAAAAGTGAGAGAGAGAGAAGGAGAGAAGAGTCCGGAGCTCAGGCAAAGAGTAGGGGTCAACGGCTTTGGCATCGTGCATCCACCCTCCTTCGCAACCTTCGAAGCTGCTTTCTGTCTTCTACGGCACTTCTTCAATATCGTGTGGTCCAACGGCTAAAATGATCGACTGCAGATCAGACACCTATAGCAATTTATACCCAGATTAAATAAATTATACTCGTGCATCCTCGTATAGGATCAAATTGTACAAGTTTGTTTGTAAACCAAAGGGCACGGGTCTCGTATAAACCCTGTCATTGAAATACACTTTCATTCTTTCGTTTAATACCACAAACAAGATGGTGACTCTGCTGGGGACATCTTTCTCTTCTGACGAGGAAGCAATTGCTCAACACGATGCGGTATCCGTGGAATCCGTGAAGAAGACAGTGGTCGTCCAATTCGACCAGTCTGCCTACGAAGACATGCTTCGAACCGGGGGTAGCTCTCACTCTCTCTCCGTCCAAGACAACAGGAAGCTGCGCAAAGTGTTGATGCCCAAGACATCCTCTGCCGTTCCCATGGAATCTTCGATCTCTCCGACCAATGAGGTGGTAGCATCGCTCCCTCCGTGCCCTGCACGTAAAATTCAGTCTTCCGCTACGCGCGGTACAGACAAAACTTCAGGAAAAACCTCAGCGCTAACCCAGGAGTATCCTCTGCGCTTTACGCGCAAAAATCAGTCTTCCGCTACACGCGATACAGACAAAACTTCGGGCAAAGCCTCAGCGTTAACCCAGGAGTATCCACTTTACGCACAAAAATTAGTCTCCCACTATGCGCGGTGCAGGCAAAACTCCGGGCAAAGCCTCAGCGCTAACCCAGGAGTATCCACTGCGCTTTACGCGCAGAAATCAGTCTCCCGCTACGCGTGGTACAGACAAAACTTTGGGCAAAGCCTCAGCGCTAACCCAGAAGTATCCACTATGCTCTACGCATAGGAACCAGTCTCCCGCTACGCGCGGTACAGACCAAACTTCTGGTGATGCCTCAGCACCAGGACAGAAGTACAAATCATGCTCCAGGCGTAAGACAACATCTGACCTCTACGAGGAACCAGATGAACGCTGTGATTTCTGCGAAAGGAAGCAGGCAGCGGAATACTCGACTCCTCGGCCGTTACGCCAGCGAAGGAGCAATCTGCCTACCCTCAGGATTACGCGGAAAGCCGACGGCCAACTGAGGACCTCTTCAGCCTTACACCACTCTGAGCGAATCTCCAATTTACGCCAGGCAAAGTCCAACGACGTAAAGCAAGCTCAAGTTGCTACTCCCCCTGACCTGCGCAAATACTTAATCTAGAAGCGTAAGGAGAGGGGACCTTCCAACATGTCTATTACGCCCCCTAGCGAGCAATGTTGTAATAGTCATAAAATTGTGATTAACTGTTGCTGTTCTAAAGCAAAACGGCCAGTTTTTGACCGATTGAGCTACTCTCAGTCTTTCCCGGAAGAAGAGCCCGCGTATGCGTCCGTGAACATGGCTTCTCACATACCTTGAGGAGGGCCGAGCTCAAGACGTCATCCCTCAGGGCCTCCGAGCCGAAGAAGATTTGAAGACCTCCTTAGGAACACTGAAGCTGGGGTGTTCCAAAACACCTGTGCAAGGTCACAGTAACCGGCTTCGTACTCATCTGATTCCAACGCTGGGGGTTGCCAATCTTCCAGATCAGATGCTGAGAGTATAGAGTCGACTTCTACAGCGACCTATACTTATCCTTCGAGGACGCCCAGGGAAATGGGAGTCTACGCCATTGAAGACGAACGCGAGGAAGCTTCGTCGTCAGGAAACGCGGAACAACGCATCACTATGCTGGTAACGTCTCTGAAACAAATGCAATCCATAATGGTGAACATGCACCAGATGATGCTAACTCAGCACGCAACTGCCATGGCTCAAGCGTCGGTCCTGCCAACTCAGATACGTGTGGGGGTGGACTTGCCACCATCCAACCCAAGCCAAGAACCTGCTCTAGATCAAGAGTCAGCAGTTCCTCCGCTTTCTCACTCGGTGAATATATTACCTCCCGTTGGAGTCACGATACAACCAACTCCACACTACACCATAGCCCCGCTTCCAACTGAAAATCCGATGCAGGCAGTGCGGGAGTTGAAAGCCCAGTTTGACGCCTTGAAGCACAAAGATCAGCTCAAGAAACTGGGAATCAACCAGCCTTACCCAGCTATCTGGGAAGAAGTCCCTTTTCCTCCGAAGTACAAACCTCAGACTATGGCTCTGTTCGAAGGAAAAACATCGCCAAGTCAATACATGAACTATTTCAGTATGATGACGGTGTTGCCACAAGGGAACGATGCCCTCCTCACTCGGGTGTTCAAAGGCTGCCACTCAGGAGTAGCCTATCAGTGGTACCATAGCTTGGCGGACAACTACATTACTTCCTTCGAAGACTTCAAAGCTTTATTCTTCACGCGATTCTACGAGGGTGGAATGGACATGTCTATGTCCTCTCTCATCGAAGTCAAACAAAGGGAAAAGGAGGACGTTCGCACCTTCGTCGAACGTTTTCGTCAGGCCACCTTACAAATGCCTCCAGGAGTTTCGGACTCGGCGTTAGTAGACATTTGCAGGAAGAACCTTCTTCCCGTAGTCTCGGTGTTTACAGGACCATATCAGTTCCATGAGTGGCCTTCGTTCATCGTCTCGGCAGTGGCCGCCGAAGACAACAGTCGCAAGGCGCGCGATAATGATATCATGATCTCCGTCTCCGATAGAGGCAAAAGGTCATCTCCCAGCAGCGACCATCCTCGCAGCTCCAAGGGGAAAGAAGCTCTGACGGTCAATACGTCCAGACAAAAGACGGCGATGACCACGCAGACGAAGCCCGGGACTTCCAGGCCCGTCGAAGTCTACTCTTTCGACGACGACGATATCCCTAGTATATTCGAGTGTCTTGTCAAAAGCGGCAAGATCACCCTTCCGGAGCTAAGGCGGCCCCAAGAAGCCGGCAGTACTGACGACCCCAAATACTGCATCTTCCACAGATACGTACACCACCCAACAAAGGTGTGTTACATACTGAAGAGGAGGATCCAGGGGTTGATCGATGCTAAGGCCATCACTCTGCACAACACCGAGAAGACGGTCACGGCCAACATGATCTCTCTACGGTTCGACGATCTGCCTTCCCAAGAGGTCATGAACGGTGTCACGCCCATTTCCCGAGCTACGATGGACATCGTCAATCTCCTTCCATCTAGAGATCAAAATCAAGACCTGGTACCCCTGACCACCCGGCAGGGCGAGATTATGTGGGTTCATCCGGATTTGGTGTCAGAGCTCGAGGAAGAGACTAAAGCTACTAAAGCTACGTCTAGAAAAGCTCCAAACGCAAACCATGCCACATGGTCGCAACTTCTTCGCCATCAGACGACGACGAGGTACTTGCTGCAACCAGTTCAGGGAAAGCCTACCTCAACGACTGCGGAGCTAGTCAGGAGGATGCACCGGCGGACGCTTCAACTGCCAAACCTTCGGGACCAGGCCCCGTCATACCAGAGGCCAGCCCTTCAAAACCGACGCCGGCAGACAAAGGGAAGCAAAGAGAAGTGCGCTTTGATAAACCTGTGAAAAACATTCCAAACAAAGGTTTTGAGAAACCATACAACTTCGATATCCTGGCCCAACTGGCTAATACACCAGCCAGGCTCTCCATCTTCGAGCTACTCAGGCTCTCCCAAGACACTCATCTAGCCTTGAGTGAAGCGCTGATGCAGGCAAAGGCATGCTTGACCCAGCTCAAGTCCCCCGACGAAGAACCAGTGGCGTGTCCTCAATGCCACAGTGTGATGGAGGTGGTCCCAAATATCACCTTCACCCAAGACGACATGATGTTAAAATATAACAGACATGACAGGCCCCTCTATTACACCGGGTACATCGGTTCCATGGAGGTCGACCGGATTCACATAGATCCGGGATCGTCGATCAGCATCATCCCTCACAGTCTGCTCAGGCCGCTAAGAATTCCTACTAGCGAACTGGCTTACACTACCACTATAATCGTGGGTTTCAACGCTGGAAGAAGTAAGCCATTGGGGAAGATCCACTTGAGAATCCAGATCGGCAACCTTAGATTGGTGGCCACATATTACGTCATCGATTCAGAGGTGTCCTACAATATTTTGCTGGAAAGACCGTGGATCCACGACCACAACATAGTTCCTTCAACCCTACATCAATGCCTTAAATATGTAGACGCACAAGGGACCGTACAAACGGAGGTGGCTGACCTAAACCCGTTTAAAGGAATAGAATCCTACTATTCCAATGCCGTGTTGTACTCCCAAGACCACACAGAAGAAGCGCCAGGCGAGGCAAAGGACGAACCACTCGTCCAAGAGCCAGAAGATCCCTCTGCCACACTGCCGCTGTCGATCAAAGTGAAAGGACGAACCACTCGTCCAAGAGCCATAGAGCCTATGGCCATCCACCTTAACAAGACCAAGTCAGGAGAAGGGAGTGATCCTCTAGTAATCACTTTGAACCGGAAGCCTCCACCCTTGGCCATCAACCTTCGGCACAACAGGCGGCCGACTGATGTAAACGCAACCAGGAACGGAGTTCCAGATGATAATAAGCATCCTCTTTTCCGGTACATCGGTGCTCAAATTCTGAAACAGGAATCCACTCCCCATGACGAAGTAGAACCAATAGCACGAAAATTCTTGGAAGCTATAAACTCCTACCGTCCGTATGTCTGGGAAGTGGCATCATCGTCCAACGTCGTCACGACATATGGGCCACACGAGGATTTTATCTTCATCGTCCCGCCTACCTGCAGCAGCCAGCGTTCGATAGTCTTCGGCCGCATGCACAGTCAACCGACTGCCCAAGAAGATCCTTTCGATGACGATACTGGGAAAATACAAGTTCACCGATACAGCCCACAAGCGCTAAGGATCATGCAAAATATGGGCTACGACTTGAAGCGGAAGCCAGGCCTCAACTACGGAAGAGGCAGACGAACACCGCCGTGCGGCGACCCCCGCTATCAGCAGACCCGTTTCGGGTTAGGATATGCCACCGCCCTTGCGACTTCTAAGTCAGACGAGGACATCTTTTCCTCCTCCCAGAACAGCTCGTCGCCCTCCGACTCACCTGATGCTCTCGAACAAACACTATCAGTAAATATGGTGGTGACAGATCCCTCAGGAGCAGATGAGCAGGAGTCGGAGCCGTTTGGGAATGACTCTTGGGCTCAGCAAATGGATATGCAGTGGGAATTCTGTTTCGAGCAAAGAGAACATCCCACCAAAGACGAAGTTATCCAAATCGATGTTGGGGGTGAACTCTCGCCAAAGCCAATATTTATCAGTAACAACCTTCCCCCAGCTGAAAGGGAAGAAGTTATACAGCTGATAAAGGAATATATCGACGTCTTTGCATGGAATTATGAGGACATGCCGGGCCTTGACCCGAAGGTAGCTACTCACAAGCTTAATATATTGATCGATTCGAAGCCAGTAAAGCAGCACCAACGCCGATTCCGCCCAGATATGATGGACGCCATCGAAGCTGAAGTCAAGAAGTTGATAACCTGCGGTTTCATCCGGGAAGAACAACATTCCGACTGGGTCGCCAATGTTATCCCAGTCATGAAGAAAAATGGAAAGGTACGTATCTGCATCGATTATCGAGATCTGAATGCGGCCTGCCCCAAGGATGAATTCCCTCTTCCCATCACGGACATCATGATCGACAATACCTGCGGCTTTGAACGCATGTCTTTCATGGACGGGTTCTCAGGATACAATCAGATCAAGATGCATCCTGAAGACGAGAAGCACACCGCCTTTCGGACACCATTGGGAGTATATTGCTACACGGTCATGCCCTTCGGATTGAAGAACGCCGGGACTACATACCAACGAGCTATGAGTAACATATTCTACGAGCATTTACGCAAAATAGTGGAATGTTACGTGGACGACATAGCCGTCAAGAGCCGCCTCAAAGGTGATCACATTCAAGACCTGAGGACGGTATTCGAGTTAATGTGCCAACATCAACTCAAGATGAACCCTACGATGTCCTTTCTGGGTGTATCTAGTGGCAAATTTCTGGGATTTGTCATTACCGCTAAAGACATCCAAATGGACCCTGATAAAGTCCAGGCAATCGTGGAAATACGACCGCCCCGTAATCTGAGGGAACTCAGGGGATTTCAAGGACGTCTGGCTTACATCCGGCGATTCATATCCAACCTCTCGGGGAGATGTCAGCCCTTCTCTTATCTCATGAAGAAAGGTATATCTTTCGTATGGGACAAAACCTGTCAGCAAGCGTTCGGAGATATCAAGCGCTACCTCACCAGTCCACCAGTTCTGGTGCCTCCCGTTATGGGAAACTATTCTTGCTGTACGTCCGAGCAATGGATCATTCGCTAGGAGGTCTTCTCGCACAGAAGAACGATGTAGGGCATGAACAGGCTATCTACTATCTCAACAGGATGATGGTCGGAGCCGAACACCGGTACAACCCAGTGGAGAAAGAATGCTTGGCTCTGATGTTCGCTATCCAAAAGATGCGGCACTACGTCATCGGCCAGACTATCCACATCATCTCCAGGATCAACCCTCTTCGAGTACTGATGAGCAAGCCGAGCGTTCTTAATTCCTGACTCACAACTTGGGCGATGCTGTTAACACCATATGACATGGTATACGTACCGCAGAAGTCTATCAAAGGCCAAGCGCTGGACGACTTCCTAGCTGCTCATCCGATCCCGGAGGCCTCCAAATTATACGAAGACATTCCCGACGAAGTTGCAGAATATAATTCCGCAATGGAAGGTGACGCATGACAACTGTTCTTTGACGGCGCCTCCTGAACTGGTCCTAAGAGAAACATCATTTCGGGAGTGGGAGTCGTCCTGGTCGCCCCTGATCAGCTCGTCATCTACCGAGCATATTCTCTTAGCGAGCCCTGCTCCAACAATGTGGCGGAGTACAACGCTCTACTAATAGGGCTCCAAGTTGCTAAAGAGCTGGGGGTAGAGTCCCTGGAAACTTTCGGTGATTCTCTGCTTATCGTCAATCAAGTCAGGGGAATATATGAAGTCCAGAATCCAGACCTCATCCCCTATCACCAAGCGACGATCGAGATAGCCATGACATTCAAGGAGTTTTTCCTAGAGCATGTACCTCGATCTCAGAATCTGGAAGCTGATGCCCTAGCCAGTCTAGCTGCGGATTTAGCTACTCCCGTAAGAAGGCAGGATTCGGTAATCCTTCTTAACAGAGATTTATTCTGTGTGAAGAACAGCTGTCACATAGAACGCAGCTATGCTGTCAACACCGATCCTCCTACGAGAGATTGGACAAGTCCCTTCATAGATTTCGTGGCATACGGAATCTTGCCGGAGGACCCCAAAGAAGCAGTATCCTTCAAGAGACGATCATTACGCTTCTACTTCGATGCATCTTCACAAAGCCTATATCGCCGGACCTAAGACGGATTACTATTGAGATGTCTCTCTAACGACGAAGCACAGCAGATTATCTGTGAAGCTCACGACGGCGTGTACGGAGCGCATCAACCCGGTCCTAAGCTACATGATCGCATCAGGAGAATGGGCTATTACTGGCCTACTATGATCGCAGATGCAATACGGTATGCAAGACATTGCAGAGCCTGTCAGGTTCATGCAGACTTCATACATCAACCGTCTGAACATCTACATCCTACGGTCGTATCCTGGCCTTTCGAAGCATGGGGTATGGATATCATCGGTCCTATTCACCCGTCTTCTTCCAGGGGTCACCAGTTCATACTGGCCATCACGGATTACTTCTCCAAATGGGCAGAGGCAATCCCTCTCGCTGAGGTAAAGGCATCTAATGTGATCAGCTTCATCAAGCATCACGTCATTTATCGCTTCGGGGTACCCCGGAGGATAATTCACGACAAGGGGCCTCAGTTCATCAGCCAAGCGTTTCATCGGTTTTGCGATAAAAATCGGATACACAATATTGCCTCTACGACATACTATCCAGCTGTTAATGGTTTGGCGGAAGCTTTCAACAAAACCATTATCAAACTCTTGAAGAAATTTGTCTCTTCAAACAAGAGAGATTGGAATGAGAAGCTGGGCGAATGTCTCTGGGCATACCGCACAACGGTACGGACGCTGACAGGCTGCACCCCGTTCTCGCTGGTCTACGGGAGCGAAGCAGTTCTCCCCATTGAAATCCAGATCCCGTCGCTCAGGATAGCCGTGACTAATAAGCTGACTCGAGAAAAGAATGACCTGTTAAGGCTCCAAGAGCTGGAAGGATTAGACGAGAAACGCCTCCAAGCTCAACAGCGCATCGCGCTCTACCAAGCACGCATTTCCAGAGCTTTCAATCATAAAGTAAAGGAAAGGGTGTTCAAAGTCGGCGAGCTAGTTCTAGCCGTGAGAAGGCCGATGATCCTTACTCACAGAAGTAAAGGCAAATTCCAGCCCAAGTGGGAAGGCCCTTATGTGATCGAGACAACGTTCTCAAACGGCGCCTACGGGATAGCCCAACCTAATGGAGACCTGTTAATGGCTCCTATCAACGGCAAATTCCTGAAAATGTACTATGCTTAATCTCCCCTACTCGGGTGGAATATAGCAAGGATCTCATATTCTGACAAAACTACTCCCAAAATAAAACTAGTTGGGTCATATCCTATCATGTCTGTATGACCTCTGAATATATATGTCCTGCTAAAAAGTTTATCGAGAGTCTATCATACTACCTCTGATATTACTCTCGCCTAAAAACTGTCATTTACATTCCGAAATGACGGGTCCACAAAGTCAGAAAAGAGTCGCCTTTATTTATTCCCAAAAGGGAGGCAGAATTACATCTGGGCAAGCAAAAATGGAAAGGATACATCATGATGGCGGAGTAGTCAGATTGCGAATCAGCCGCTCCAGTGCAGCTATCCTCTCATTCCTAAGAGCCAAGGCGTCGGCGCGAGCCTGCTCCAGCCGTGCCTCGGGAGTGTTCGTAAGGGTCAGATCAGCCTTTGCCCGAAGACAGCCCGCACGAGCAGCTTCTGTACGGTCCAAATCCTGTCGCGCTGCGCTCAGATGACCAGCCGCTACCTCTAGACCCGCCAACGACTGAGAAGCCCACTCCTCTACCCGAGCGATTTTTTCCCTCAGCTTGGAGACCCTCGCTGTGTTCCCTTCATGCTCGGAGCGACACTGCGTCTCAACAGCAAGAGCCTCTTCCACGACAGCTTTTCTCTATACATCTCCAGCTTATGCGTCTGGATGGAGTTGTCTAGGCTTTCCAGCTTTGTAGCAAGCCGCGCAATCATGAGGTCGAATCGAGCCTGGACATCAGCATCGAGGCTGCCCCGAGTCAGCTGCAAGTATTCGGTAATGGGTTGCTCTAACCCATTAACCACCGCCTCTAGGACGTCAGCTACCCCAGGATCACCAAGCTCCCTGACAGCCCCGATCGAGAACTGAGAAGTTTTCTTCAGGCGCTCAAAGTCCAGATTCTTCGCCAACACCATCGATATCATCATTTTCAAACCGGTGTAGAAGAAGCTGGTATGCTGCTCGGTCAACGCAGCTAGACCCGACTGAACGCCAGGAGTGGCCGCGATACTAGCGGGTCCCTCTCCAGGAATGGTTGCAGACGAGGTGACGACAACAACGATCGAGGTCGTCGGCATACTCACTTGAGACGAGGTCATGATGACAGGTTCGTCCTCTTCTGGAGACGACGAAACCACTCCAGGCGAACTAGCCCCCGAGGACACTTCCTCCTCGAAGTCGGGTACCTTCGTGTCATCACCAGGACCCGGAGCAGAGCCAGAAGGCGCTCCAACGCTGTGCTCCCCGTGGACGTCATCCCCTGAAAAGAGGACAAGAAAGCTTATATCAATATAATAGTAATCTTTCTAAGGGAGACCTAAAGACGACATTTACCCGGAGCCAACGGCAAATACGACGCATCTGCACCCGAGGTAGCTAAATCACGCCTTAATGACGCAATGCGAACCGTCATACCTGGAGAAGGAGGTGGGCCGACCGACATCGCCAAGAGTTCTGTCAAGCCTTCACTAAGACGCGGTCGAGGTTCGTCAGCAGGAACCTCGCCAGGCATGCTCGCTGACACAACAGGAACTTCACCCGCTGCTGACCTCGAGAAAGATTCTCCCATCTGTCGCGGCCATACAGGCAATCACGTTCCGCTACCTGGAGCAGTAGCAGCGATAGCAACCTCTAGCGAAGATTCTCCGGCGCCACCCGCCAGAGCTAAAGAAGGTCCCTCTCTAAAAGGCGAGGAACCTCCAACCAAAGAATCATCCCTGATATGGGGAGATGAAGGCTCAGCCCCGGGAGCCTCAACACCAAAAATGCGGAGAGGACGAGCAACCGTCTCCTTCCTCCTCTTACGAAGGGAAGCTTCCTTTGGAGCAGAAGCCCGCCGCTTCCCAGAAGAGACTACCAGAGCCCCCGCAGGCGGAGGTACTTCCTACCTCGGCACCGGCACCAGAGGCTTATCCGGAGTACCAGACTCCTCACCCTCATCAGAAGAAACCGAGGGGACTTCAACTCTTCCCCCAGGCTTGGGAGAAGGCACCCTGAAGCTTCCACGCGTGTCAAAATCGTGATGGAAGGTGTTAATCGTCACATAGAACTGGGCGTAGGAATGAAGGATGCGCAGCTCCGTGAAAGTTATGACGACCGGCACGATAAAGATTGCCCCCGTACAACCCATAATAAAATATCGCCACCCTCTAGCTCCATCAATGAGTCCGCCCCTGGACCTGAAGCTGGTAACGGCATTGCCTACATGCAACTGATCGTACCCAAACTGCCTGGCGAACCGACTAGGCAAGTAGGGCTCGAAGAAGCAGTGATCTTCGTTCATGTACAGCAGATGGGAGGGTCTAATACAGACCAACCAGTTAAAAGGTTCCGGGGAAAGGTCGGTCTTCTCTCCACCTGAATCCTCAAGCCGCACCCCTGATTGATTGCGATGTACGGAGGGGACAATGCAGAGGATCTTCCAGCCGTGGCTGAGGTTAAACACCAGCCGACAGTCTAAGACTGTGTTCACATTCTAGGAGGAATCCTTGTAATTCAGCAAGAATATACCCCCCGAGCTGCTACCGGAGCCAGGAGACATCACCCGGGGATTGTGGAGAATTAACCATCCCATCAAGTATAGGTATGGTAATTCCACCCTGGGAAAACTCTTACGCCGAGCTTCGTCGACGAGCAACCCATCAATTATGGCTCTCAGGCCAGCCTGTATACGGCACACCATGGCGGGAAGCAAGCCCAGTCTTGCCTCGAACACCAGGTGCACTGCCGGCCACAGGATATTCCGGTGAATACGGTCCGCGGACGCTGTGCCAGGCACTACGACTCGACACAGCCATATGGAGAGGAAACCAGCCAACTGGGCTTCCTTAGACAGAGGCCGGCGATAGCGCCTCAAGTAACTACAGGCCTTAGTGCCTTCGGGGTACTTTCCTACCCCCTCGACGAGAATCTGATCCGGAGCTGTGGCCTCCTCCATAAGATCCTCGATGACCTGGGCGCTAAGCACGCCCAAACAGTTCACGGGCTCATTTTTGCCCCCCGAGGCTTTCTCCGACTTGGCAGCCCTAGCTCGGTGGAAGAAGAGGTAGGACATCTACTTGGTGGTATGAGCCAAATCAGAAGGCTCGTTATAAAAAGCGGTGCACGCGAAGTATTGACACATCAACTCCTGATTTACTTCCGTCACCCGAGGGTCCAAATCTCCCAACTCCCGGTTGGTGAGAACATACTCTTCATATGGGGTATCCCCCATCGACAGTCTCGAGACAACTGCCATCTCGTGGAGCGCCAATCCCAACTCCCCCAGTGGAGTGGCAAAGGTCCCAGTGAGCAGAATGTACCGCTCCATCAGCGCCAGGAACAAGTTAGGGTTCAGAGGCAACCCAACGCTCGTCGCACTCACAGCGGCATATAGCCCAATGACCTCCAGCTCTCTCCGTAAGTGCTTCAAGGCCCAGCCAACTAGGCATGTCCATCGGGAGTTTGTTAGGGCGATCCACCCATTACACCGAGGATTCTCCTTGGGATATACCCTGCCTCATCCCATGAAGTCGTTGCAGAAGGTCGGCAATTGGACCGGCTGGATCACCGAGCTATCTTCACTCGGGACACTACCCGGGCACAGTCCCCGGAACAATGTCACAAAGCCGGAAGGGCGACTGACAAATGACCCCCGGTCAGCTCCTTTGAGATGAAAGATCTTCCCCGGCTTACCGTGAAGATCAGGAGTCAGCATCCACGACATCTTCCTGGGATGCGTCGCATGGAAGAAGGCCGAGATAGGATAATCCCTCGGCATCGTTGGCAAATACAAAACCAAATTCCCGGCAGGGAAAACCCAGGGCTCTCTCTTGGGCCTCGTCTAGGACTGTTTGTCAATCATGTCCCCAAAGAGGAAAGCCGACTTTATGTACTGCTCCCCGTCTACGTAGGTCAGGGGCTCGCCATTAATCATGCTCAGCAGCGTCCGCTCGACCTAAGCCGATATCAGAAGCCCCCTTCCCTCAGGATACTGGGGTCCGGAGATAGGAAATGCCACGTGGGACAGATCCTCCAGATAATTCGAGTACAGCATCCCGGCAGCGGATCCCATCACCTCGGCCAGTAGAGACTCGCCCAGATCAACTGCAAAAGTGCAAGGGAAATATGTCATTATATATCTTGCACAAACGTACAGACCAAAGAAACGACAGTCTGTGCTCTACACAGGATCGTAACTATTTGGTTATTTTACGTCGGAAGTCCCCTCCACAAGCGTAAAACTCAAATTTTACGATGTACGCCCATTTTCGATAGCCAGAGCTTTTACGCTCAGGGCTACGAAAATATGGAGTCTTTACGCTGGCACATTAGAAATGTGGGCGTAAAAGATGAAAATGCCTCCGTGCATCATCTTCCTCCAAAGAGGCTATCAGCACAGAAGACGACCTAGCGCGGTCACGTTCAACGTGTACAAAGGATTTTTCGTCGTTTTTGTCACCCCAAAGGCTCTACCTCTAAGGCCGGGTGTGCTGCTCGTCGGCAGGATACTTTGCTCGAAAGAAAGTTCGCCTTGCTCGACCAGAGACTCCCTCGCTGGGGCAGAAGAATGAGATGAAGAACCTATGCTCTTTCCCTTAGCGGAGGGGGTTTGTTTCGGCGCTATTTCTGAAGACTCGAAGTGCTCGGAGAAGGAACAAAGAAAAACTCAAACAGTCGAAAGCTCTCTTTCGCAGAAGACAGATAAAATGTTTTTCTCTCAAAAACTTGGGGTATATATAGTCCGGGTCGACTCCTCGAATCCTCGGACGAACTCCTCGAGACCCTAACCAAATCTCGCAGATTGGTTATGATTGGATGCTACGTCAGCCCACTACCCTTGGAAGACGGACAGTTAGCGAATTCGAAAGGTTTTTCGTGCAAAACAGTTCAGCGGGTTCTACGCTAAAGGAGCTTTCTACGCTCGACAGCAACGGATCTACGATTTTACGCTCGCAAACTACAAGTCTATGGTTTTACGCCCGGATGCCTTTATGCTCGGTAGCTTTTATGCTCGAGAGGCCACAAACCTACGACTTTACGCTCAGCAGATACCAAATCGACGATCTCACGCTCGGTGGCGCTCAGTTTACGCTCAGAGGCAACAGATCCGCAAACTTCACGCTCGAAGAATTTTTTTTTTCAGAAGCTACAAATCAAACAGTTCTACGCTAAAGGAGCTTTCTACGCTCGACGACTACGAATCTACAGCTTTACGTTCGACAGCTATAAGTCTATGGTTTTATACCCGGATGCCTTTGTGCTCGGTAGCTTTTATGCTCGAGAGGCAACAAACCTACGACTTCACGCTCAGAAACCACAAGTCTACAATTTCACGCTCGATGGTGTTCTACGTTCACAGGCTACAGATCTCCAGTCCTACGCTAAAGGAGCTTTCTACGCTCGACGGCTACGAATCTACAGCTTTACGTTGGACAGCTATAAGTCTATGGTTTTATGCCCAGATGCCTTTGTGCTCGGTAGCTTTTATGCTCGAGAGACAACAAACCTACGACTTCACGCTCAGGAACCACAAGTCTACGATTCCGCGCTCGATGGTGTTTTATGCCCAGAGGTTACAGACTGATGATTTCACGCTCCACGACTTTTCGTATATTCGAAACAGTCCCCAAAGCGGTCAATTGCAAAGAGTTCACACAGAAGATACTCGTTCTTGACCCAAAGCATCCCAAGTACCCGAAGCATACAGAGTTCAAACATTAAGAAATTACTTTTCTCGGGTCCAAAATTTGAGGTTCATCCAGACTCCAGTCTGAATATCTCGTCTATCAAGATGGCAAACTCAGTTAGACAGCCATTTCTCGACCCTGTTCCAAGGGATTTTTCGGGAAGTCATTCTTGAAGACGAAGTCTGAACAAAAATTTTGTTTATCAGAAGTTCAGAGCTCTACGCGGTTCCTCAGTCCTAGCAACAGGACAGTTCTAAAATGTTCAAAATACTCTACAGCGTTCTATGGACTATTCACTATGCGTAAAGGACAGGACCTAGCACTCTTTATACAGAGTCGGCGTAAAGATTTAGACGTATCGAAGCTACACATATTCAGACTTCACAGCAACGTATGGCAAGATGATCATATGAAGAAGCAAGACGATTTTATTAAAAGATCAAAGTCATGATTACATATGAGGGAAATCCAATCTACAAGGGTTTTCTTTTTATTTTTCATGATTACATATGAGGGAAACTCCGTCTACAAAGGGCTTCCTCAACATCGTCGTCGGAAGATCGCCCCAGGATCCGTTCTACCGGGTTCTCGCATCGGTGCGGGTCTTCCTCTTGTTCGAAGGAGATGATCAGTGGCGAGAAAACGACAGAGTTGGGGCTCGCATAAATTATGCAGATCCTATGCTCCGTGGACCATGGCGGATTGGGTTAAGGTATTAAACCCAACTCAGTCCGGGGAGACGGCTGTTACATCTTGTCTTCTCTCTCATCCCAGAGAGTATAACAGAAGAAGACACCGCTTGCAAGCAGTATGGTCTAATACGACCCTTCCCTTCTCCTGGAAGCAACGCCATACAAAGCTGCTGATTATCCCGAGCAAGGGAGGCTAAGATATCCTTCCATGATCCATCGTTGCAGTGGACATTTGCTCGAAGACGCCGTCTTTTTCGGCTCCCTACATGCTGGAAGAACATGATCTCCTTCTTCCTCAGGTCGACCCGACGAACTCCGGCGATCATCTCTGCATGGTGATAGGAATGTGGTAAGAACAGGTTCACCCCCCAGCCTTTTATAGGCAAAAGAGATCACAGTGGTCCCCAATAAATCCGCCATAAAGTCCGCATCGACCGTTTCAACACTCCATTCAGAAACGTTTCGAGTTACGAGGGGCCGTTCATGCTTCATTCAAAGCGTTTCAAATTCTGAGGAATTTAAAAGCTTTGAAGGGGGTCTTGTAGAAGCATGAAAAATACGCTGGGAGGATCTACGCAGCCTCTTGATGCAGAGCAGCGTAAACAGAGGCCTTCAGAGCCATCAAGCGTGCAACAGAGCTTTTTTTGCTAAAACACAGCATAAAGTGTAAGCTCAAAGGACCATCCGCGTAAGTGCAGTACGTCCAGGCTGCTCCAGCGTAAGACAGAGTTCTTCATCGCCTCCATGGCATAAGACTCAGCCGCTCTCAAAGCAGCATTAATGCGTACGAGGAACGCTTCGTCTTCCCCGAAATGAACCTGTCAAAGTCACGCAGTGAACCTGGCCTCTGACTCCTGACAAAAAGTGTTGCACGTCTACCCAGACCACGGCTGGAAACGATGGCAGATCCCTCGGGACGCGCCCCACAGTATGATGGCGGATCTTGGCATTTAATACAGAGGATTTGGTTAAAATATCACCAAACCGTCGGTTACCAAAGTCCCCCCAGCGTAAACCGCTCTTTCGCGTACAAGGGAATACGCCGCCTTATTTTACACAGACAAACATGAGCTGTTTTACGCTCTACAGTAGACAAACCGCCTGCCACGTCAAAAGCTGTACTTCGTACAGGGCCCGAGGCACGTCTCTACGTCAAATTGCACAGAGCGATAACAGTTTCCCTCAAGACACGTCTCTGCGACGGATGCACAGAAGGGCTGCAGACCTTCAAAATACGTCTCCGCATTTAATGCACAGGATGGTGGCAAATCTCTGTAAGAGATTTGATTACACCTTCGAAAGCCGTAATTCCGGTGAAGACGTCCACATCAACACTCTGGCACAGTACGCAGCGGCTTCTACGTCCATTCAGGATCTGTGCTCATTCGTCTTCAAACGCCCACTCAGTCTCTACGACCATTCGGCTTCTATGCCTGTTCGGCTTCTATGCCTGTTCGGCTTCTATGCCTATTTTGGCTTCTACGCCAAGGGTGACAGTCATTTGGCTTATACGCCAACCTCTTCTACACGAGGGATACCTACCTACGTGGCTTCTATGTCGTGATCTTCGCAGCAGATATACGCGTTTTGTCCCCTTAGTTGGACACGCGTCACATGCTCACTCAAAAGGTTATTTATACGCAGGTATTGGTTATTTTAACCGTTGTGTAAAAGGGTACTGTACTGTCCACTCCTCGGTTGTTACACCGACGGAGTGGTCACTGTCACAAAAACTCTATAAATAGAGACCCCTATCAATGGGGAACAAGGTCGACAATTTGGAAGATCGAACCAGGTCGGAGAATTGGTAAAAAGAGAGAGAGAGAAGGAGAGAAGAGTCCGGAGCTCAGGCAAAGAGTAGGGGTCGACGGCTTTGGCATCGTGCATCCACCCTCCTTCGCAACCTTCGAAGCTGCTTCCTGTCTTCTACGGCACTTCTTCAACATCGTGTGGTCCAAGGGCTAAAGTGATCGACTGCAGATCAGACACCTATAGCAATTTATACCCAGATTAAATAAATTGTACTCCCGCATCCTCGTATAGGATTAAATTGTACAAGTTTGTTTGTAAACCAAAGGGCACGGGTCTCGTATAAACCCTATCATTGAAATACACTTTCATTCTTTCGTTTAATACCACAAACAGACTACTCACTGCAAGAGTCTGAGACAGAAAGTGCGACGTCCACCATCCCATCCATTTCTTTCCATGTGAGAATAGTATACATGGCCGGGGATGATCACGAGGGACCCAACGATCGGCAGTGCCTCGAGATCCTCGAAACCATGATCCAGACCATGAGTGCATTGATGCAGGACTTGAAACAGACGGTGCTGAAGATTAAGGCAAACATAGCCTCATAACAAACAAGGACCTCTGGCCAAGCAAGCCTGGACCCCGGGACCAACGGGGATTCAAATACAACCGCTCCACCCGCTGGCGGCAATCATCCCCTCCCCAGATTATCTGCTCCTTCTGCAGTCGATGAAGCCCGAGAAACAATAGGGGAAGTATGAGAACTCTGAGCCCGCCTAGACTCTATAGGCAATCGGGACTCACTGCGCGAGCTTGGTATCCGATAATCGTACCCCCTAGAGTGGAGAGACGTACCGTATCCGCCAAAGTACAAGCCCTTTAACTTGACTCCATTTGATGGGAAGACATCTTTTTGTCAATTCATGAGCTACTTCGAGACAACGATGGGATATCCGCCTCACAATAACTCCCACTTAACCAAGTTCCTTGTCGGGGTACTGTTTGGAATAGCTTTCGACTGGTGATACAGCCTCTAGGATAACGGTATTTCGTCGTTCGATGACTTCAAGTGCATTTTCCTTGCGCGGTTCTATGATGGGGGAAATAACATGATGATGTCATCTTTAATGGACATCACACAAAGGGAGAAGGAGTCTGTACGCGACTATACCAAACGGTATAGGCAAGCAGCACTAAAGTTGTCCCCCGATAATTCTGAGTTTACACTGATGGACACGTGTCGGAGAAATCTCCTGCCCAACGTCAGGCTCTGGATGGGCGACTCTCAGTTTAAATACTGGACGGCGTTCATCATAAATGATGTCGGTACTGAGAAGAAGGTGAAGGACGTCTTTCTCTTGGGCATGCAGATCTCTGTTGCCGATGATAGAAAAAATGCCCCTACATCAGCAATAACAATGGTGACAACATATTTCGGGATAGCGAGGGAAAGCGGGCTCTGGTCGTCAATATAACCAAAAAGCCCGAGCCAAAGCCCGTTGAGGTTCCAAAGTCGAAGGAAACTTATTCCTACGAGGATGATAACGTCATGGCAATTTTTGACGTACTGATGCAGGGAAACAGGCTTCGGCTCCCCGACGTCAAATGTCCTGTTGAGGCAGCCGGGATGAATAATCCAAAGTACTGCCACTACCATCATTACGTCCACCATGCGATATGGGATTGCTATACCCTGAAACAGTACATCCAGCATCTGCTCGATACCCAGGCCTTCACATTAGATTTTGATGACAAGACAGTTGCTGCAAATATGGTATCTTTCCAGTTTAGCAACTTCACGTCGACAGAAGCCCAAGACGGAGTAATCCTAATTCCCTAGAAAATAATGAAGGTTGTTAATCTCCCTCTAGCTCGTGACCAAACAGTCGGGCTGATACCTCTCACTACGCCGCGTGGGGAGGTCATGTGGGTTCATCCCGATCTTTCTCCAGAATTAATGCAGCAGACAACACCTTCTTCCACCAAGTCCAGGGGTAAGAAGTCTAAGTCCTGCTACACGATTTCTCTTTCGTTCGAAGAAGCTATAGTAGGAACAATAAGTTTAGGCCTAACATACCAACGAGAGTACGGCATCCCTAACGATGTTGTGCTCCCAATTGTCGTACCTGCAACATCTGATCTGGATCTGTCCCAGTCTCCAGCAGCGGACAAGTCTAAGTAGAAAGAAACTTGCTTCGACAAACCGCTATATAGAGATACAACTCAGGAGATGGAAAAGCCCTACAACTTTGATATCTTGGCCCAGCTCGCCAACACTCCAGCCAAGTTGTCTCTATTCGAGCTTCTCTGATTCTCCAAAGACACTTGGGTTGCTTCGACAAACCGCTATATAGAGCTTCTCTGATTCTCCAAAGACACTTGGCGCAGTTCAAGCCGTTAGCTGAGGATTCTGTCGTATGCCCCCACTGTAATAATATGATGGAGGCGATACCCAACATTATGTTCTCGCAATAAGTTAAGTTGCTAAAGAATAATCGGCACGACCGTCCTCTATATTACACAAGCTACATTGGTGCCATCAAGGTGGACCAGATGCACATCGACCCCGGTTCATCAATCAGTATCATCCCGCGGAGTCTGCTTCAGACCTTGGGTATGATGATGCATCGTCTGGCAGCAACCAATACTGCCATCAGTAGCTTCAATGAAGGAAGGAGCTACCCTCTGGGCAAAATTTGCCTGAAATGCCAGATCGACGATCTGAAAATAGAGGTCACCTGCTACGTCATAGACGTAGACATATCCTAAAATATCCTTTTTGGGACGTCCATGGATATATCAATACATGATCGTACCATCAACCTTGTACCACTGCTTGAAGTATATGGACGATCACAGGGTCGTCATGACTGAATTTGCCGACATGGATCCATTCAAGGGGGGTTCAAAGCCTATTACTCTGACTCGATCCTCTAGAAACAAGTTCACCAAGATGAAGGTGGCAACTAGGCCGACGATGAGGCAGAGACCGTGACAACATCAGATAAACCGTTGAGAATCTATCTCAAGGCACGTGCTCGCGATACAGCCCCTCCCCTCATAGTAAAACTGTACAAGAAAATTCCTGAACCCCTGGTTATTCGTCTCCGTAAGCCGAGTTGACCGCTAAAGAAAACTCTAGCACCCTCTACGACTTTCGAATCTCTAGTGGTAAAGCTGCGCAGGAAACCTCCAAAGCCATCACTCGCAATTGGGGATAGATCTCGGAAAAGATGAGCTGGAGGAGTACGTAGCCGCCCATGCCAATGTCCCTTCTCTCGAAGAAGTAATTCTGAAAGACGAGATTCCTTATTTCATCAATAAAGATCTATCTTTGAACTACTCAGAGTTGTACATCTCAATGCACTGTATTCCCTTGAGCACGGTCTGGACCTGCACTTGCATACACAGGTGACTACCACCTATGAAACCAACCGAGTCATCTCCAGTAAGAACTCATACTTCATAGTTCCAGCAAGGAAGAGGGAAGACAAACTCATCATCTTAGGCAGAGTGGAAAGTCCTCAATCCTTCGTCCTAGAGGAACTAGAGCCAGAACTCAATACCGAAAAGATATTATTTCACAGGTACAGTTCTCGAACCAAGCGCCTTATCCAGAAGATGGGGTATGATCAGAAAGCCTCTAGGGGCTTGAACTAAGGCAAAGGACGATGACTTCCTCAGTGTCTGCAGACTCCTGCAGGTAAGTCCGAGGATTACTACCATAAGATCAAGCATGGCTTAGGGTACATCATGCCTCCCACAACCCCCGAAGGCTCGGATGAAGAAGATGAGTTACATTCTCACTCTTCAGAATCTTTCTCTTGGGACTCCGATATCAGTATCGAAAAAATTCTCAAACAAATATTGTTAACCAACATGGTGTCAACCGACCCTGAGGAAGACAACAAGGATCCGCTTGAACTCTTTGAAGTAGAACCGTGGCCCCAACGCCTAGACGTACAATGGGAGATACGGTTCGAACAACGAGAATCTCCTACAGAGGATGAGGTCGTACAAGTCAATCTGGGAGACGAATCCTTCCCTAAACCTATATTCATCAGCAAGAGTCTGACTGATAAGGATCGAGAATCCCTGCTACAGCTCATAAGAAAATACATCGATGTCTTTTCCTGGAGTTACGAAGACATGCCGGAACTGGACCCCTAAATTACGGTCCATAAACTCAATATTTTGTCGAACGCTAAGCCAGTCAAGTAGTGGCAACGGCGGTTCTGGCCGGACATCATGAACGCCATTGAAGCTGAAGTCAAAAAACTAATAGATAGTGGCTTCATCCGTGAAGAACAATATTTTGATTGGGTAGCCAATATTGTGCCCGTCGTCAAAAAGAACGGGAAGATCCGGATCTGCGTTGACTTCTATGGCCTAAATGTTGCCTGCCCTAAGGACGAGTTTCCCCGTTCGATCACATACATAATGATCGAGAATACTTGTGGTGTCGAGCGCATGTCCTTCATGGACGGATTCTCAAGCTACAATCAAATCAAGTTATCTTCTGACGACGATAAGCATACATCATTTCGAACACCGATAGGAGTGTATTGCAACACAATCATGCCCTTCGGCTGAAGAACATCGATGCTACATACCAACGAGCTATGAGCACCATCTTTTATGAATATCTATGCAAGACGGTCGAGTGTTACATTGATGACATCACCATCAAGAGTCGCTCCAAAGATGATCACCTTTGGAACTTGAAGACTGTATTCGACCTCATGCGTGCGCACCATCTCAAGATGAATCCTACTAAATCCTTTCTAGGAGTCTCCAGTGGCAAGTTCCTGGGTTTTGTCATAACTTTGAAGGATATCCACGTAGACCCTGACAAGACTAAAGCAATCTTTGAAATACTAAAGAACCTCAGAAAATATTGTGGCCTTCAAGGGAGACTAGCATACATAAGGGGGTTCATATCAAACCTCTTTGGACATTGTCAACCGTTCACTCAGCTTATGAAGAAGGGAGTCTCCTTTGTTTGGAACGAGAATACCAATACGCCTTCAACGATATCAAGGAGTATCTCATAAACCCCCCAGTACTGGTGGACCTCATTGTGGGGATACCCTTCTTTCTATATATTTGGGCAATGGATCACTCCCTCAATGCTCTGCTATCTTAGACAAGCGATGCAGGCCACGAACATGCCATCTACTATCTCAGTAGAATGGTGGCAGGCGCAGAGCACAGGTACAACCCTATCGAGAAGGGGTGCCTCACTCTAGTCTTCGTCATTCAGAAGATCCTGTATTACGTGGCAAGACAAACCATCCATGTGATCTCGCAAGTTAATCCTCTTAGGTTTCTTATGACTAAACCTGGAGTACTCAACTCTTGCCTAGCCACATGGACAATACTGCTGTCACTATTTGATATGGTATTCATCCCACACATGGAGGTCAAAGGTCAGAAGTTGGCAGATTTCCTGGCAGCCAACCCGGTACCAAAAACCTCAAAGCTCTACGAGTAGATCCCAGACGAGATAGCGAACTCGAACATGACCACAAGCGCAGAAGCTGTTTGGCGAATTTTTTTTGATAGTGCTTCAAGAACATGGCTCAAAGGCGATATCGTCGTTGGTGACGAGATAGTACTGATTTTCACGTACGATCTGGTCATAAATCGTACTTCCTCCCTCACAGAGCTATACTACAACAATGTGGCAGAGTAGAACGCTCTCATCATCAGGTTAAGCTGTAATATAAGGGTAACTATCTAAGAATACTAAAAATATCTATGTCTCAATCCACATAAAGAAAAAAATATTAAGAATGAACTACATGTGCAAAAGTCGGCCGCCAGTAACACATAAGCTCGAATAGACTAGAGAAAGGAATATGAGTCTATAAAACTAGGCTATATCAGCAGATGAATAAATAATATGAATAATAACCATAACTTCGGAAGAACTAATATAAGTACCTGGCACCAATGCATACAAGACAAAGCAACACACTTCAGCAACTCCAGGCAGGCTCCACAACGGTCTATGCTGAAAAAGTGGCAAGGGACCAGGTCCTCAGAGGGACGTAATAAGGTACAAAAAATAGCATGCCAAAGTAAAACTGTATAATGCCACATACTCAAGGGTAAACTAATATAACCATCTAAATGATATGCACGTGAGAGCATCACTCGTACTCAGGCTGAAACCACTATAGGCTCTGTGTCAGGGAGCCCATGGCAGCAAGTAATATCACGTCATCCAATATAGGTGCCAAAGCACCTCCAGTAGTATAGTATATATATAAATAATCAGTCTGTAGTATGGTGTGTCTCTCCCCACCCAATGTAACCTCACGTCTCATGTCCACGATATCTCATATCCATAACATGCAAGATGTCACGCCCCAGTCCCAAAATACGTAGGACCAGGAATACGTGACACGCTAGCTACGCATTCGACCAGACTCTGGTCCGACTCGAATACGTATAAGCTGTAATAAAAATGGTCACTATCTAAATAATCCAGTAATTATAAACATCTATGTCTCAAATCCACAATGAACAAAAATATACAAGAAAGAGCTACATGTGCTAAAGTCGGCCGTTCAATAACACACAAACTCGAATAGACTCGAGAAGAGATGAGTCTACAAAAACTAGGCTACAACAACAAATGAAT
Organism: Iris macrosiphon; assembly: GCA_036927795.1. Classification (NCBI taxonomy): domain Eukaryota; kingdom Viridiplantae; phylum Streptophyta; class Magnoliopsida; order Asparagales; family Iridaceae; genus Iris; species Iris macrosiphon. The sequence goes on from JAYESA010000004.1 coordinate 292,070,323, forward strand.
AATCAATATAAATAAAGTAACCATAATATCGGTAGAAATGATATGAGTACCTGGTACACTGCCCGCAAGACATGCAACTCCATTAGCAACTCCAAATGCTCCGTAAACGTCTATGTTGCAAAACTGGCAGGGGACCAGGTCCTCAAAGGGACGTAACAAGGTACAAAAATACATTATGCCAAGTATAACAGAAAGTACAAGTACAACGGTGGGGTAATCTAGCATAACCAACTAAGTGAGACACAGTTTGAAGACAATGTTCGATACGTGGACTGTCCAAAATAAAATCGTAGCTCCGAACACAGAGACACACGGGGAAAAATCGTAGCTCCGAGCACAGAGTCACACGGGTGATACTACTACTCCGGATACAGGAATACTACATCAACAGGAGATACATATATAAAGCACGTGCAGAGTAGCCTAAACGTCTAGTAATTGTCTTTCCCATCCCAAGCGGTCAACGATGGTGCGTTGAACCTGAACCTCTATCTAACAGTCTCGTCACACAGAAATAACTCAACAGACGCGTGTCACTACCCAATTCTAGAAAATAGGGTTATTTTTTTATTTGGTAAATTGTGTATTGATTATAATTAATTATATTTGTATTTAATTGATGGTTGTATTATTTTTATTGATTGCTTTAGGGTTTTGGCTAGCCCGGACCCATGTCAGACCCTAGTGGACCCATGTTCGACCCAACCCACATCCTTGTGAGACTTATTTTTGGGTTTAGAATACTTATTATATTTTTAATAGGTTAGTTGGAGAGATTGGGAGTTAGTTTGAGTGCTTTTGGAACCCCAAACCCAAAACCCAAGTTGCATGACTTAAGGAGAGGGCTTTTTAGTCATGCGGATTAGTGTAACCCTATTTCTATGCACTTGGCAGGCCCCCCTCTTTCCAAACCAGCAGCTGAACCCCTCCATACCTCCTTTTCACTTCTTCTTCTTCTTCTTCATCTCCATTCTCTATTTTCTTCTCCTTCCTTCTTCCAACAAGCTCCAAGTAAGTCTTTCTTCTCTTCTTTCTTCTATTTATTTCATTTGTATAAACCCTAACCTTTTGATTTTCTCTAACCTAGGTGGGTAGAGCCTAGACTTAGTGTAGAGGCTTGGGTTGGAGGCTTGAAAGCTTGAAGGAGGTAATTTCAAGAGATTTGGAGATTTTGGCCTTGGGATTCCAACTCCCAAGAGATAAACCCCAGCTTTACTCTTACTAATTGCTCTTATGTAGTGTAATTAGTGGTTTAGAATCTTCCTAGACCCTAAGGCTACCCGTGGGAGAAAGTTGGAATAAGTTTGGTTGTGTTTGGAGACTTTAACACTAGGTTTTGTGTCAATTTCGGGTGGAATCCGAGATTGGCCCAATTTTGGGTGATGCCCTAGGTTAGACGGACCTAGGTAGGTATTTTCGGGTGTTTTGAGGGTTAGTGTGTGTCTCCGTTCGGACACGTGAAGTCGTGTCGCAGAGAAATGAGCATTTCGGATATTTTTGGGGTTTTCGTCGTCGCCGGTTCTATGTGCGTGCACGTTTTTGCCACGGACCTAGAATCGACGAGTTAGTATTTTTTTTTCTAGGATCTAGATATTGTTTAGAACCCGTGGGTAAATTTTGGGCCAATTCCGAGTAGGTTTGGTGTGCGTTTCAGGAGATTTTGTGAACCGCACACCACGTGTTCGTCAAAATGACCGAACGGCCATTTTGACTTGGTTTCTTAGTTTCGGGCTTGTGCGCACGTTGGATTAGATTTGGGGAGTGTGTGCTAGAGTTCTCGGGTTATAATTTATATATATATGTCTTTGTGCGTGTAGGGGTGGTTGTGCGCGTGTTGGTGGTGTGTTGGGAGTGTTGTGTTGTGTTGTATTGTGTTGTATTTTGTGTATATGTGTATTTGTCTCTCTCTCTCTCTCTCTCTCTCTCTCTCTCTCTCTATATATATATATATATATATATATATATATATATATATATATATGAATATATGCGTTTATATATATATATATATATAGATATGTGCGTTTGTATATAAGTGTGTGTGTGTTTGCGTGTTTGTATGTGTGTGTAAGTATATATGTGTAAGTGTGTGTATATATATATAGTTGTGTGTATATATATGTATATATGTGTGTGTTTGTGGTATTAAACGAAAGAATGAAAGTGTATTTCAATGACGGGGTTTGTGCGAAACCCGCGCCCTTTGGTTTACAAACAAACTTGTACAATGTAATCCTATACGAGGATGTGGGAGTACAATTTATTTAATCTGGGTATAAATTGCTATAGGTGTCTGATCTACGGTCAATCACTTTAGCCCTTGGACCACGCGATGTTGAAGAAGTGCCGTGGAAGATATGTAGCAGCTTCGAAGGTTGTAGGAGAGGGTGGATGCACGATGCCGAAGTCGTCAATCCTCGCTCTTTACCTGAGCTCCGGGCTCTCTCTCTCTCTCTCTCTACTCCTCCTTGTTCGATCTTCTCCAATTATCGACCTTGGATCTGATATTGGTATTCTTGACCAAATTTTTCGACCTTGTTCCCCATTGACCGGGGCCTCTATTTATAGAGTCTTTGGTGACAGTGACCACTCCGTTGGTGTAGCAACCGAGGAGTGGAAAGTACAGCACCCTTTTACACAACGGTTAAAGTAACCAATGCCTACGTATAGATGATCTTTTGACTGAGCGGGTGACGTGGGTCCAACTAAGGGGACACAACACGTACGGTTGCTACTAAGATCACGGCGTAAAAGCCACGTGGGTAGGTATCCATTGTGTAGAAGAGGTTGGCGTAGAAGCCAAATGTCCGTCACCATGGCATAGAAGCCAAGTAGGCATAAAAGCCGAACAGGCATAGAAGCCGAGTAGGCATGGAAGCCAAGCAGGCATAGAAGCCGAACAGTCGTAGAGACTGAGTGGTCGTAGAGACTGAGTAGGCATGAAGCCGAGTGAGCACAGATCCTGAATGGGCGTAGAAGCCGCTGCATATCGTGCCAGAATGGACGTAGAAGCCGCTTGAGCACAGATCCTGAATGGCGTAGAAGCCGCTGCATATCGTGCCAGAATGGGCGTAGAAGCCGCTTGAGCACAGATCCTGAATGGGCGTAGAAGCCGCTGCATACCGTGCTGATGTGGACGCCTTAGCCGGAATTATGGCTTTTGAAGATATAACCAAATCTTTTGCAGAGATTTGCCATCATCTTATGCATTAAATGCGGAGGCGTATTTCGAAGGTCTGCAGGCCTTCTGTGCACCCGTCGCAGAGACGTGTCTTGAGAGAAACTATCACCGCTCTGTGCAATTAGACGTGGAGACGTGCCTCGAATCCCGTACGAAGTGCAGCTTTTGACGTGGCAGGCGGTTTGTCTGTTGCGGAGCGTAAAACAGCTCATGTTTGCCTGTGTAAAATAGGGCGGCGTATTCCCTTGTATGCAAAAGAGCGGTTTATGCTGAGGGGACTCCAGTAAATGACGGTTTGGTGATGTTTTACAAAATCCTCTGTATTAAATGGTGAGATCCGCCATAATACTGTGAGACACGTCCCGAGAGGTCTGCCATCGTTTCCAGCCGTCATCTGGGTAGCCGTGCATCACCTTTTGTCAGGAGTCAGAGGTCAGATTCACTGCGTGACTTGACAGGTTCATTTCGGGGAAGATGAAGCATTCCTCGTACGCTATAACGCTGCTTTGAGAGCGGATGAGTTTTACGCCATGGAGGCGATGAAGAACTCTGTTCACGCAGGAGCGGCCTGGACGTACTGCACTTATGCGGATGGTCCTTTGAGCTTTATTCTTCACGCTGTATTTTAGCGGAGAAAACTCTGTTGTACGCCTGATGGCTCTGAAGGCCTCTGCTTACGCTGCTCTGTATCAAGAGGCTGCGTAGCTCTTCCCAGCGTATTTTTCATGCTTCTACAAGACCCCCTTCAGAGCTTTTAAATTCTTTGGAATTTGAAACGCTTTGAACGAATCATGAACGGCCCCTCGTAACTCGAAACGTTTCTGAATGAAGCGTTGAAACGGTCGGTGCAGACTTTATGGCGGATTTATGGGGGACCGCTGTGATCTCTTTTGCCTATAAAAGGCTGGGGGAGTTAGCCTATTCTCCCCACATCTTCATCACCATGCAGAGATGATCACCGGAGTTCGCCGGGTCGATTTGAGGAAGAAGGAGATCATGTTCTTCCAGCGTGTAAGGAGCCAAAAAAGACGGCGTCTTCGAGCAAGTGTCCACTGCAACGATGGATCATGGAAGGATATCTTAGCCTCCCTTGCTCGGGATAATCAGCAACTTTGTATGGCGTTGCCCCAGGAGAGAGGAGGGGTCATATTTGACCACACCGCTTGCAAGCGGTGTCTTCTCATGTTGCCTCCGGCGACGAGAGTCAGACAGACTCGTTCTGTCCCAGCCTGAGCGGCGCGCGGTGCATGGGATCTGCAAAATCTATGCAAGCCCCAACTCTGTCATGCCCGCCGGTGATCATTGCCATGTCGGTCAGTTTGCTGGAGCTGACTGACTGTCGGAAAAGATGGATGAAGAATTGAAGCCCAGGGAGAACCTGTCAGAACAGCTTCTGGGCGATCTTCAGACGACGAGGGGGTATCTCCTTTGTAGACGGAGTTTCCCTCAGATGTAATCATGAAAATGAAAAGAAAACCCTTGTAGATTGGATTTCCCTCATATGTAATCATGATTTTGATTTTTATTAAAATCGTCTTTCTTCTCCATATGATCATCTTATCATACGTTGCTGTGAAGTCTGAATATGTGCAGCTTTAATACGTCTGAATCTGTACACCGACTCTGTAGAAAGAGTGCTTGGTCCTGTCCTTTACGCATAGCGAGTAGTCCATAGAACGATGTAGAGCATTTTGAACATTTTTAGAACTGTCCTATTGCTAGGACTTAGGAATCGCGTAGAGCCCTGAACTTCTGGTGAACAAAATTTTTTTTTGTTCAGTCTTCATCTTCAAGAGTGACTTCTCGAAAATCCCTTGGAACAAGGTCGAGGAATGGCTGTCCAAACTGAGTTGCCATCTTTTGATAGACGAGATATTCAGACTGGAGTCTGGATGAACCTCCAATTGACCCGAGAAGAGTAATTTCTCAATGTTTGAACTCTTGTATGTTTCGGGTACTTGGGATATGTTGAGGCCAAGGAGGAGTATCTTCTGTGTGAACTCCTGTAATTGACCGTCTTGGGGACTGTTCGAATATACGGAAAGTCGTGGAGCGAGAAATCATCAGTCTGTAGCCTCCGGGCGTAAAATACCGTCGAGCGTGAAATCGTAGACTTGTAGTTCATGTGCGTGAAGTCATGGATTTGTGGCCTCTCGAGCATAAAAGCTACTGAGCACAAAGGCATCCGGGCCAAAAATCTGACTTGTAGTTGTCGAACGTAAAGTTGTAGATTCGTAGCCGTCGAGCGTAGGAAGCTCCTTTAGCGTAGAACTGTTTATCTGTAGCTCCTGAAAAAAAAATTTCTCCCAACGTGAAGTCTTGCGGATCTGTTGCTTCTGAGCATAAACTGAGCGCCACCGAGCGTGAGATCATCGATTTGGTATCTGCTGAGCGTAAAGTGGTAGATTTGTGGCCTCTCAAGCATAAAAGCTACTGAGCACAAAGACATCCGGGCGTAAAACCATAGACTTATAGCTTGCGAGCGTAAAACCGTAGATCTGTTGCTGTCGAGCGTAGAAAGCTCCTTCAGCGTAGGACCTGCTGAACCGTCTTTGCACGAAAAACTTTTTGAATTTGCTGACTGTCCCTCTTTCAAGGTTAGTGGGCTGACGTGGCATCCAATCATAACCCATTATTTAATTTTGCGAGATTTGGTTAGGGTCTCGAGGAGTCCGTCTGAGGATTCGAGGAGTCGGCCCGAACTCTATATATATCCCAAGTTTTCTAAGAGAGAAACTTTTTATCCGTCTTCTGCGAAAGAGAGCTTTCGACTGTTCGAGTTTTTCTTCGTTCTCTCTCCGAGCATCTCGAGTCTTCAGAAAATGACGTCGAAACAGACCTCCTACGCCAAGGGAAAGGGTATAGGTTCCTCTTCTCATTCTTCCGCCCCAGCGAGGGAGTCTTTGGTCGGTCAAGGCGAACTTTCTTCTGAGCGAAGTGTCCTGCCGACGAGCAGTGCACCCGGTCTTAGAGGTAAAGCCTTCGGGGTGACAAAAACGACGAAAAATCCTTCGCACACGTTGAACGTGACTGCGCTAGGTCGTCTTCTGTGCTGATAGCCTCTTCTTAAGGAAGATGATGCACGGAGGCATTTTCATCTTTTACGCCCATATTTCTAATGTGTCAGCGTAAAGACTCCATATTTTCGTAGTTCTGAGCGTAAAAGCTCTGGCTACCGAAAATTGGGGTATATCGTAAAATTTGAATTTTACGCTTGTGGGGGGACCTCTGGCGTAAAATTGCCAGATTTGCACAATCCTGCGTAGAGCACAGACTGTTGTTTCTTTCGGTCCGTATGTTCGTGCAATACTTGTGATGACGTATTTTTCTTGCACTTTTGTAGTTGACTGGGTGAGTCTCCACTGGCCGAGGTGATGGGCTCCGCTGCTGGGATGCTGCACTCGAACTACCTGGAGGATCTGTCCCACGTGGCATTCCCTATCTCCGGACCCCAGTACCCTGAAGAAAGGAGGATCTTAATATCGGCTCAGGGCGAGCGAATGCTGCTGAACATGATCAACGGGGAGCCTCTGACTTATGTAGACGGGGAGCCGTACGTAAAGCCGACTTTCCTTTTTGGGGACATGATCGACAAACAGTCCCAGACGAAGCCTAAGAGGGAGCCCTGGGTCTTCCCAGCCGGGAATTTGGTTTTGTACCTGCCAACGATACCGAGGGATTATCCCATCTCGGCCTTCTTCCACGCGACGCATCCTAGGAAGATGTCGTGGACGCTGACTCCTGATCTTCACGGCAAGCCGGGGAAGATTTTTTATCTGAAAGGAGCTGACCAGGGGTCATTCGTCAGTCGCCCCTCCGGCGTTGTGACGTTGTTCAGAGGACTGTGCCCGGGCAGTGTTCCAAGTGAAGATAGCTTGGTGATCCAGCCGGTCCAATTGTCGACCTTCTGCAATGACTTCATGGGTCGAAGTGGGGTATATCCCAAGGAGAATCCTCGGTGCAATGGGTGGATCGCCCCAACAAACTCCCGATGGAGATGCCTAGTTGACTGGGCCTTGACGCACTTCCAGAGAGAGTTGGAGGGCATTGGACTATATGCCGCTGTGAGTGCGACGAGCGTCGGGTTGCCTCCGAACCCTAATTTGTTCCTGGCGCTGATGGAGCGGTACATTCCGCTCATCGGGACCTTTGCCACTCCACTGGGGGAGTTGGGATTGGCGCTCCACGAGATGGCAGTTGTCTCAAGACTGCCGATGGGGGATACTCCATATGAAGAGTATGTTCCCACCAACCGGGAGTTGGGGGATTTGGACCCTCGGGTGGCGGAAGTATATCAGGAGCTGATGTGTCAATACTTCGCGTGCACCACCTTTTATAACGAGCCTTCTGATTTGGCTCATACCACCAAGTGGATGTCCTACCTCTTCTTCCACCGAGCCAAGGCCGCCAGGTCGGAGAAAGCCTCGGGTGGCAAGAATGAGCCCGTGAACTGTTTGGGCGTGCTTAGTGCCCAGGTTGTGGAGACTCTTATGGAGGAAGCTGAAGCTCCGGACCAGATTCTTGTCGAGGGGGTAGGAAAGTACCCGGAAGGCACTAAGGCCTGTAGTTACTTGAGGCGCTATCGCAGGCCTTTGTCTAAGGAAGCCCAGCTGGCTGGTTTCCTCTCCATATGGCTGCGCCGAGTAGTGGTGCCAGGTACCGCGTCCGTGGACCGCATTCACCGGAATATCCTGTGGCCGGCAGTGCGCCTGGTGTTTGGGGCAAGACTGGGCTTGCTTCCTGCCATGGTGTGCCGTATACAGGCTGGCTTGAGAGCCATAACTGACGGGTTGCTCGTCGACGAAGCTCGACGTGAGAGTTTTCCTAGGGTGGAATTACCATACCTATACTTGATGGGATGGTTGATTCTCCACAATCTCCGGGTGATGTCTCCTGGGTCCGGTAGCAGCTCAGGGGGTATATTCTTTCTGAATTACAAGGATTCCTCCTGGAATGTGAGCACAGTTTTAGACTGCCGGCTGGTGTTGAACCTCAGCCACGGTTGGAAGCTCCTCTGTACTGCTCCCCCCGTGCATCGCAATCAATCAGGGGTACGGCTTGAGAATTCAGGTGGAGAGAAGACCGATCTTTCCCCGAAAGCTTTTAACTGGTTGGTCTGTATTAGACTCTCCCATATGCTGTACAGGAGCGAAGATCACTACTTCTTCGAGCCCTACTTGCCTAGTCGGTTCGCCAGACAGTTTGGGTACGATCAGTTGCATGTGGGCAATGCCGTTACCAGCTTTAGGTCCCGGGGCGGACTCATTGATGGAGCTAGAGGGTGGCGATATTTCATCATGGGTTGTACGAGGGCAACCTTCATTGTGCCGGTCGTTACAACCTCCACGGAGCTTCGTATTCTCCATTCTTATGCCCAGTTTTACGTGGCGATTAACACCTTCCATCGTAATTTCGACGCGCGTGGAAGCTTTCGGGTGCCTTCTCCCAAGCCTGGGGGAAGAGTTGACGTCCCTTTGGTTTTTTCGGACGAAGGTGAGGAGTCTGGTACTCCGGACGAGCCTCTGGTGTCGGTGCCGAGGTGCGAAGTGCCTCTGCCTGCGGGGGCTTTGGTAGTCCCTTCTGGGAAGCGACGGGCTTCTGCTCTGAAGGAAGTTTCTCTTCGCAAGAGAAGGAAGGAGACGGTTGCTCGTCCTCTCCGCATTCCTGGTATTGCGGCTCCTGGGAGTGAGCCTGCCTCTCCCTACATCGGGGATGATTCTTTGGCTGGAGGTTCCTCGCCTTCTAGAGAGGGACCTCCTACAGTTCCGGTCATCGATGCCGGAGAATCCTCGTTAGAGGTGGCTGTGGCGGCTACTGCTCCAGGTAGCGGAGCGAGATTGCCTGTGTGGCCGATGCAGATGGGAGAATCTTTCCCGAGGCCAGCAGCGGGCATGACTCCTGCCGCGTCAGTGAGCGCTTCTGGCGAGATTCCGGCCGATGAACTTCGACCACGTCTTGGTGGAGGCCTGACAGAACTCTCGACGATGTCGTTCGGCCCACCTCCTTCTCCAGGCATGACGATTCGTATTGCGTCATTAAGGCATGGTTTAGCTATATCGACTGCAGATGCGTCGTATATGCCGTTGGCTCCGGGTAAATGTCGTCTTTATGCCTCCCTTCAGAAAGATTGTCATCATACTGATATTGACTTTCTTGTCTTCTTCTCAGGGGATAGCGCCCACGGGGAGTATAGCGTTGAAGCGCATTCTGGTTCCGCTCGAGCTTCTAACGAGGAGGCGTTCGACTTTGATGAGGAAGTGGCTTCGGGGGCCAGTACGCTCGGAGTAGCTTCGTCACCTCGAGAGGAGGATGAACACATCGCCGTGACCTTGCCTCTTGTGAGTGTGGCGACGACTTCGACCGCCGTTACCGCACCTTCTTCGATTGTGCCATGTGTCGATGCCACGGCTGTGGCCACCTCGTCTGCAATCATCCCTGGAGAGGGACTTGCTGACATTGCGGGCGCTCCCGGCGTTCAGTCGGATCTAGTTGCGTTGACCGAGCAACATACCAGTCTTTTCTACACCGGTTTGAGAACGATGGTATCAATGGTGTTAGCGAAGAGTCTGGATTTTGAGCGCCTGAGGAAGACTTCTCTCGCTTCGATCGGGGTCATCAGGGAGCTCGGTGATCCCGGGGTAGTTGACGCCCTGGAGGCGGTGGTTAATGGGTTAGAGCAACCTATTAACGAATATTTACAGCTGACTCGGGGCCTCGATGCTGATGTTCAGGCTCGATTTGACCTCATGACTGCGCGGCTTGCTACGAAGCTGGAAAGCCTAGACAACTCTATCCAGAAGCATAAGCTGGAGGTGGATAGGAGAAAAGTTATCGTGGAAGAGGCTCTTGCTGTTGAGACGCAGTGTCGTTCTGAGCATAAAGGGAATGCAGCGAGGGTCTCCATGCTGAAGGAAGAACTCGCTCGGGCAGAGGAGTGGGCTTCCCAGTCGTTGGCGGGTCTGGAGGTAGCGTTTGGCCGACTGAGCACAGCGCGACGGGAGTTGGACCGTGCAGAAGCTGCTCGCGCGGGCTATCTTCGGGCAAAGGCTGATCTGACCCTCACGGACACTCCCGAGGCACGGCTGGAGCAGGCTCGTACCGACGCCTTGGTTCTTAGGAATGAGAGGATAGCTGCGCTGGAGCGGCTGATTCACAATCTGACTCACCCGCCATCATGATGTATCATTTCCCCTTTTTGCTTGCCCAGATGTAATTCTGCTTTCCTCTCGGGAATAAATAAAGGTGACTCTTTTCTGACTTTTGTGGACCCATCATTTCGGAATGTAAATGATAGATTTTGGTGAGAGTGATATCAGAGGTAGTATGGACATGATAGACTCCCGATAAACTTCTTAGTAGGACACATCTATTCAGAGGTCATACGGACATGATAGAGCGTAACCCTACCAATTGCATTTTGGAAGTAGTTTTGTCAGAATCGAGATCCTTGCTATGTCCCACCCGAGCAGGGGAGATTAAGCATAGTACCTTTTCAGGAATTTGCCGTTGATAGGAGCCATTAACAGGTCTCCATTAGGCTGGGCTATCCTGTAGGCGCTGTTCGAGAACGTTGTCTCGATCACATAAGGGCCTTCCCACTTGGGCTGGAATTTGCCTTTACTTCTGTGGGTAAGAATCATCGGCCTTCTTACGGCTAGAACTAGCTCGCCGACTTTGAACACTCTTTCCTTCACTTTATGATTAAAAGTTTTGGAAATGCGTGCTTGGTAGAGCGCGATGCGCTGTTGAGCTTGTAGGCATTTCTCGTCTAATCCTTCAAGCTCTTGGAGCCTTAATAGGTCATTCTTTTCTCGAGTCAACTCACTAGTCACTGCTATCCTGAGCGACGGGATCTGGATTTTGATAGGAAGAACTGCCTCGCTCCCGTAGACCAGTGAAAAGGGGGTACAACATGTAGGTGTCCGTACCGTTGTGCGGTATGCCTAGAGACATTCGCCCAGCTTCTCGTTCCAGTCTCTTTTGTTTGAAGAGACGAACTTCTTCAGAAGTTTGATAATGGTTTTGTTGAAAGCTTCCGCCAAACCATTAGCAGCTGGATAATATGCCGTAGAGGCAATATTATGTATTCGACTTTTATCGCAAAATCGATGAAACGCTTGGCTGATGAACTGAGGCCCATTGTCAAGGATTATCCTTCGAGGAATCCCAAAGCGATAAATGACGTGGTGCTTGATGAAGCTGATCACGTCAGACATTTTTACCTCAGCCAGAGGGATCGCCTCTGCCCATTTGGAGAAGTAATCCATGATGGCCAGTATGAACCGGTGGCCTCTGGAGGAGGACGGGTGAATGGGACCGATGATATCCATATCCCATGCTTCGAAGGGCCAGGATGCGACCATAGGATGTAGATATTCAGACGGTTGGTGTATGAAGTCTGCATGAACCTGACAGGTTCTGCATTGTCTTGTATAGCTGATCGCGTCTGTGATCATAGTGGGCCAGTAGTAGCCCATTCTCCTTATACGATCCTGTAGCTTAGGACCGGGCTGATGCATTCCGCATACGCCGTCGTGAGCTTCTCGGATAATCTGCTGTGCTTCGTCGTCTGAGAGACATCTTAATAGCAGTCCGTCGTAGGTCCGACGATATAGGCAGTGTGAAGATGCATCGAAATAGAAGCGTAATGATCGTCTCTTGACGGATACTGCTTCTTTGGGCTCCTCTGGCAAGATTTCGTATGCGACGAAATCTATGAAGGGACTTCTCCAGTCTCTTTTGGGGGGATCTGTGTTCACAGCGTGGCTGCGTTCTATGTGAAGGTTGTTCTTCACGCAGAATAAATCTCTGTTAAGAAGGATCACCGAATCTTGCCTTCTTATAGGGGTAGCTAAGTCCGTAGCTAGACTGGCCAGGGCATCAGCTTTCAGATTCTGAGATCGAGGTACATGCTCTAGGAAGAACCCTTTGAACGTCATGGCTATCTCGATTGTCGCTCGGTGATAGGGGATGAGGTCTGAATTCCGGACTTCGTATATTTCTCTGACTTGATTGACGATAAGCAGAGAATCACCGAAAGCTTCCAGGGATTCGACCCCCAGCTCTTCAGCGACTTGGAGCCCGATCAACAGGGCGTTGTATTCCACCATATTGTTGGAGCATGGTTCATTAAGAGAGTATGCCCGGTAGATGACGAGTTTATCAGGAGTGACCAGGACGATTTCTACCCCTGAAACCACGTTTTCCTGGGGACCAGTCCTGGAGGCACCGTCAAAGAACAGTTGCCATGTGTCACTTTTTATTGCGGAATTACACTCTGCAACTTCGTCGGGAATGTCTTCGTATAACTTGGAGGCCTCCAGGATCGGATGAGCAGCCAGGAAGTCGGCCAGCGCTTGGCCTTTGATGGACTTCTGCGGGATGTACACCATGTCATATGGTGTTAACAGCATCGCCCAGGTTGCGAGTCAGGAATTAAGAATACTCGGCTTGCTCATCAGTACTCGAAGAGGGTTGATCCTGGAGATGATATGAATAGTCTGGCCGGTGACGTAGTGCCGCGTCTTTTGGATAGCGAACATCAGAGCCAGACATTCTTTCTCCACTGGGTTATACCGGTGTTCGGCTCCGACCATCATCCTGCTAAGGTAGTAGATAGCCTGCTCATGCCCCACGTCGTTCTTCTGTGCTAGAAGAGCTCCTAGCGAATGATCCATTGCTCGGACGTACAGCAAGAATGGTTTCTCCATGATGGGGGGCACTAGAACTGGCGGACTGGTGAGGTAGCGTTTGATCTCCCCGAATGCTTGCTGACAGGTTTTGTCCCATACGAAGGATACACCTTTCTTCATGAGGTACGAAAAAGGCTGGCATCTTCCTGAGAGGTTGGATATGAACCTCCGGATATAAGCCAGACGGCCTTGAAATCCCCGGAGTTCCCTCAGATTGTGGGGTGGTCGCATTTCTACGATGGCCTGGACTTTGTCAGGGTCCACCTGGATGCCTTTGACGGTGATAACAAATCCCAGGAATTTGCTACTAGATACGCCCAGGAAGGACTTCGTAGGGTTCATCTTGAGTTGATGTCGGCGCATTAACTCGAATACCGTCCTTAGGTCCTGAATGTGATCATCCTTGAGGCGGCTCTTGACGGCTATGTCGTCTACGTAACATTCTACTATTTTGTGTAAATATTCATAGAATATGCCGCTCATAGCCCGTTGGTATGTAGCCCCGGCGTTCTTCAATCCGAAGGACATGACCGTATAGCAATACACTCCCAAGGGGGTGCGGAAGGCAGTGTGCTTCTCGTCTTCAGGATGCATCTTGATCTGATTATATCCTGAGAACCCGTCCATGAAAGACATGCGTTCAAAACCGCATGTGTTATCAATCATGATGTCCGTGATGGGAAGAGGAAATTCATCCTTGGGGCAGGCCGCATTCAGATCTCGGTAATCAATGCAGATACGTACCTTCCTATTTTTCTTTATGACTGGGACAACGTTGGCGACGCAGTCGGGATGTTGTTCTTCCCGGATGAACCCACAGGCTATCAGCTTTTTGACTTCAGCTTCAATGGCGTCCATCATGTCCGGTCGGAACCGGCGTTGGTGCTGCTTCACAGGCTTTGAGTCAGTCAATATGTTGAGTTTGTGAGTAGCCACCTTCGGGTCTAGGCCCGGCATGTCTCCATAATCCTATGCAAAGACGTCGACGTATTCCTTTATCAGCTGTATGATTTCTTCCCTTTCGGCTGGTGGAAGATTGTCACTGATAAATATCGGCTTTGGCGAAAGCTCACCCCCAACATCGATTTGGATAACTTCGTCTTTGGTTGGAGGTTCCCTCTGTTCGAAGTAGAATTCCCACTGTGTATCCATTTGTTGAGCCCAAGAGTCATTCTCAAACGGCTCAGAATCTCATTCCTCTGCTTCTGAGGGATCTGTCATCACCATATTTGCTGATAGTGCTTGTTCGGGAGCACTAGGTGAGTCGGGGGGTGACGAGCCGTCCTTGTGACATCCGCCGGGAATGGAGGCACACATCTGCTCAGAGGTGATATGGACATGGCAGCTTTTATGGACTTAACACTACTGGCATACTTAGAGTTAAGTACGAATGTTGGGTGTAGGTGACAGTCGATTATCAGAGGTAATATGGACATGATAATTGACGGTCGAAAGTTTATTCAGAGGTAACATGAACATGACAAACTTCTTGGGATGCAATTCTATCGGAGATGGAAGTGCGTATCTGCTCAGAGGTGATATGGACATGGCAGTCTTTGTGTAGGGAGCTTTGTTCAAAGATATCTCCCTTGTTTTTACACACATGAATCTTGGCGGGAGCAATTTGTTATGTAAGAATGGAAATCCAATCGGGTAAGGGCTGTCCCCTCGTTTACAGATTCAAAGTGATGACCTTGGCCTCTATCAACTCCTGAATCTTCCTTTTTAGCACGTAGCACGCCTTTGTGGGGTGATGTGTGTACCAATGGAAGAGACAATAATCTGGGTCATCCACTTTGCCATCCCTCTCAGGACGTCTAATGTTGGGTAGGTGAAGCTTGTGCTCTTTCATCAACATATCGAAGATCTCAATGATGTCGTCTTCGCTGAAGGAGAAGGTTCCTTTTGGTATTCGGGCTCCTGATGTCCGAATTTTGTGGTCTCGTGAAGAGATGGTCATTGTTGTATCATCTACGGCCTTTGAGGGGATTCTACCCCTGGCCTTGGATGTCACTTTGTCCTGTCGAGGTATGTTACCTCCGGACATGCCGCGGTTCCTGGCCATAGAGACCGATTCATCAAGAACTGTCTCTGGTTGTTCAGGACTGGGCTTCGGGATTTTCGGTCTCTTGAGAGATGCGGCATATCCCAACCCGAAACGAGCTTCTTGATAGCGAGAATTACTGCGCACCGGCGTTCGCCTACCTTTCCCATAGTTGAGACCTTGTTTTAGTTTTAAGTCGTAACCCATATTTTGTATAATATTTAATGCTTGTGGGTTGTATCTGTAGGTTTGTATTCTGCCAGATTCAGACTCGCGTGATTCTTCCTGTACGACTGGAGTGTTCCGCCTACTACCGAAGATTATCGGACGCTGATCGTCGTGGGTGGGTGGGATGATAAAGATGGAGTCTTCCTGTGGCCCACCTGTGATGACGACATCAGACGTTGACGTATCCTCCCATAAGATCTTCTCGCGTTTGATTGTTAGGGGAACTGTAGGCTGTTTATGATTCCTGCCTTCGCGTTTCTGGGTTAGATAATCCCGTAGGTCCGAAGAATTTACAGAAGAGGACGACGACTTGTTTCTTCTGTTCCTATCAGTGGGCACGCGGAGATTGGGCACCCTGACTTTCCCTATTCCACCTGTGTACAATAGGCTGGCCATCTGGGCGGCGGATAATCCCTGGGGAGGGGGCCTTCCCGTAATCTGAGCTCGTCCTGTGTCGTGACGTAATTTGGAGATCTGCTCAGACCGACGTAAAGCTGAAGAGGTTCTTAGTCGTCCATCGACTTCTCGTGTAATTCGGAGGGTAGGCAGATTATTCTCTTGCTGGCGTAAAGGCCGAGAGGCTGAATATTCGCCAGCTTGCTTCCCCTTGTGGAGATCACCTCGCTCATCTGTTTTACCGTAGAAGTCAGATGTTGTTTCGTGCGTGGAGCGTGATCTGCTCTTCCGATTTGGCGTTGAGGCACCATCGGAAGTTTTGTTTGTACCGCGCATAGCGGGAGACTGATTCCTACGCGTAGAGCGTAGTGGATACTTCTGGGTTAGCACAGAGGCCTTGCCCAAAGTTTTGTCTGTACCGTGCGTAGCGGGAGACTGGTTCCTACGCGTAGAGCGCAGTGGATACTTCTGGGTCAGCGCTGAGGCTTTGCCCGAAGTTTTGTCTGTACCGCGCGTAGCGGAAGACTGAATTTTACGTGCAGGGCACGGAGGGAGCGATGCTACCACCTCATTGGTCGGAGAGATCGGAGAGTCCACAGGAATGGTTGAGGATGTCTTGGGCATCCACACTTTGCGCAGTTTCCTGTTGTCTTG
Organism: Iris macrosiphon; assembly: GCA_036927795.1. NCBI lineage: Eukaryota > Viridiplantae > Streptophyta > Magnoliopsida > Asparagales > Iridaceae > Iris > Iris macrosiphon. Next base: position 292,086,518 of record JAYESA010000004.1, read on the forward strand.
GACGGAGAGAGAGTGAGAGCTATCCCCGGTTCGAAGCATGTCTTCGTAAGCAGACTGGTCGAAATGAACGACCAGCGTCTTCTTCACGGTTCCTATAGATACCGCATCGTGTTGAGCAATTACTTCCTCGTCAGAAGAGAAAGACGTCCCCAGCAGAGTCGCCATCTTGTTTGTGGTATTAAACGAAAGAATGAAAGTGTATTTCAATGATGGGTTTTGTGCGAAACCTGCGCCCTTTGGTTTACAAACAAACTAGTACAATGTAATCCTATACAAGGATGTGGGAGTACAATTTATTTAATCTGGGTATAAATTGCTATAGGTGTCTGATCTGCGGTCGATCATTTTAGCCCTTGGACCACGCGATGTTGAAGAAGTGTCATGGAAGACAGATAGCAGCTTCGAAGGTTGTAGGAGAGGGTGGATGCACGATGCCGAAGTCGTCGATCCCCGCTCTTTGCCTGAGCTCCGGGCTCTCTCTCTCTCTCTCTCTCTACTCCTCCTTGTTCGATCTTCTCCAATTGTCGACCTTGGATCTGATATTGGTATTCTTGACCAAATTTTCTGACCTTGTTCCCCATTGACAGGGGCCTCTATTTATAGAGTCTTTGGTGACAGTGACCACTCCGTTGGTGTAGCAACCGAGGAGTAGAAAGTACAGCACCCTTTTACACAACGGTTAAAGTAACCAATGCCTACGTATAGATGATCTTTTGACTGAGCGGGTGACGTGGGTCCAACTAAGGGGACACAACACGTACGGTTGCTACTAAGATCACGGCGTAAAAGCCACGTGGGTAGGTATCCATTGTGTAGAAGAGGTTGGCGTAGAAGCCAAATGTCCGTCACCATGGCATAGAAGCCAAGTAGGCATAAAAGCTGAACAGGCATAGAAGCCGAGTAGGCATGGAAGCCGAGCAGGCATAGAAGCCGAACAGTCGTAGAGACTGAGTGGTCGTAGAGACTGAGTAGGCATGGAAGCCGAGTGAGCACAGATCCTGAATGGGCGTAGAAGCCGCTGCATATCGTGCCAGAATGGGCGTAGAAGCCGCTTGAGCACAGATCCTGAATGGGCGTAGAAGCCGCTGCATACCGTGCTGATGTGGACGCCTTAGCCGGAATTACGGCTTTTGAAGATATAACCAAATCTCTTGCAGAGATTTGCCATCTTATGCATTAAATGCGGAGGCGTATTTCGAAGGTCTGCAGGCCTTCTGTGCACCCGTCGCAGAGACGTGTCTTGAGAAAAACTGTCACCGCTCTGTACAATTAGACGTGGAGACGTGCTTCGAATCCCGTACGAAGTGCAGCTTTTGACGTGGCAGGCGGTTTGTCTGCTGCGGAGCGTAAAACAGCTCATGTTTGCCTGTGTAAAATAGGGCAGCGTATTCCCTTGTATGCAAAAGAGCGGTTTATGCTGAGGGGACTCCAGTAAACGACGGTTTGGTGATGTTTTACCAAATCCTCTGTATTAAATGGTGAGATCCGCCATCATACTGTGGGACGCGTCCCGAGAGGTCTACCATCGTTTCCAGCCGTCGTCTGGGTAGCCGTGCATCACCTTTTGTCAGGAGTCAGAGGTCAGATTCACTGCGTGACTTGACAGGTTCATTTCGGGGAAGATGAAGCGTTCCTCGTACGCTATAACGCTGCTTTGAGAGCGGATGAGTTTTACGCCATGGAGGCGATGAAGAACTCTGTTCACGCTGGAGCGGCCTGGACGTACTGCACTTATGCGGATGGTCCTTTGAGCTTTATTCTTCATGCTTTATTTTAGCGGAGAAAACTCTGTTGTACGCCTGATGGCTCTGAAGGCCTCTGCTTACGCTGCTCTGTATCAAGAGGCTGCGTAGCTCTTCCCAGCGTATTTTTTATGCTTCTACAGTGTGTGTCTGTGTATGTGTGATTGTGTGTGCGTGTTTGTGTGTGTGTGGTGAGATGGGTTACGCAGCGAGGCAGCGAGGGGGGAGTGCCAGCAGAGGCAGAAGCAGCTGCCAGCAGCAGCAGCAGCTCGGCGAGGCTTTGCAAGTGCAGCGCGTTGCACTAGCCGCTAGTAGCAAGGGGGAGGGAGCTATGTGATAGATAGATAGATAGATAGATAGATAGATAGATAGATAGATAGATATTGCTAGATATATGTTATAGCTAGATATATATATGTATAGGTATAAGGTAAGGGATATGTGTATAAGTTTGTTTATGGATATATATATATATATATATATATATATATATATATATATATATATATATATATATATATATATATATATATATATATATATATATATATATATATGTGTGTGTGTGTGTGTGTGTGTGTGTGTGTGTGTGTGTGTGTGTGTGTGTGTGTGTGTGTGTGTTAGATATATATATATATTCTAGCCTAGATTATTAACTAGGTATATATCTATACGCTTAAATAGCTAACTAGAGGGGTAGTTAGAGGGGTATTGGAGGATATCTCAATACCTTGAGATATCAAGGTATCTCAATACCTTGAGATATCCAAGGTATTGAGTTTCGAGCGAAGTTTTTGAGCAATTGCCTAGGAATAGATTTAGAATTATTTTTATATGTATGTGTTTATATAATTACGCGTGCTAGCATAAGTTTTAGCGGGTATAGACGGGGTGCGTAGCCTAGGTCGAGGTATAGGATACCGAGGGTATCCCGGTATCTCGAGGAGGCGAGTTTGAGGGTTTACTAGCTTAATGAGCTAGTTTTGACCTAAAATTTTAGGGGCACCCTAGTTTGACCTAGCTTTGACCATAATTGTCCTCGTTGACCGTAAAAGTTAATGTTTGACCTAGTTTTGACCTAGAGTTGACTTTTGGATCCAAATTTTACCGGTTTGACCCGTTCGACCTAGAATACCCCTAGAACCTTATTTCTAGATATTTTATATCAGTTTAACTCCATAGAACCCTGTTTAATCATGCTTTTCGTAATAGGTTCTTGTGATGCAGGTCCGGATCTCGATCCTCATCAGTTGCTCAGGACATCAGGCGAGTACCTACCTCTGATAGTTTCTATTTTATGATAGCGTTTATATCACCTGTTCTAGAACTGTAATACTTAATTCTGACACATTGTTACACGAGCTGGTACTAGTGGATCCCGTCATGAGATGCTATCCCCCTTACCGTGTTCAGCGGGTACTCTATCACGTGTATTTCATCATATGCTTCTGGTATTGATTCTCATGTGCTATCATGTGCTTCTTGTGCTCTCGCCTTCGAGTGCGCGAGCTATTTATCATGTACGTAGCGTGTCGTAGTTGGATCCAAGAGTATTAGTGGGGGAGGGGAGTAGGAGTTGGTTATGTGATCAAAGCCAAACAGTATTTATGTGTATGTCGGTTATGCAACTCACGCATAACGGAGTTATCGTAGTTTATTCATGTGCAACCTAAGCCGATCACATAACGAACTTGTGCTCAAGGCACTTAGTTAGTATTCCTATTTTCTCACATGCAGTTACTTCTCTACTTGTATTATTCTCCAGTTTACATTGCAGCTACTTTATCTCCTCCATATATTTATTTTTCTGTGCATCTTGTATATTTTTCTATTGCTCGTCATATACACCTTACCATGTATTTGGAGTTGCTTTCAGAGTTATGTACTTCGTTCCAGTCCTGACTGGGCATATTTTTTTCCAGAGGATCATGAAGATTTCTACTCGACATTCTACGGGCCGGGCATCGAGGAGTGCTGTGACCCCGAGACTGAGGAGGAGCCCGTCGAGGAGACGCCGTTAGCGCCCTAGTTAGCTATGTGGGTTTTTCTGGGCTGTTCCCAGTTGCTATTTTGGATGAATGTACTTATTTTGTTGCTTTTGTGATATTGTAGACTTGGACTGTATATTTTGGATATTGTATTGCTCTCCTTGGTCCTTGTTTCCTTTTGCTATCTTATCGTGCTTTTACTCTTCCCCTAGTTATTGTGATTGATTCATATATATATTGCGTGGTTGTCCTCCTTTTGGAGAGGTTATTGACAGGTTTTGTGAGTTATATAGATTGTTGACCTAGAACGAACCTTTACAGCGTTCTACCGCCGATTCTGTGGTGTAGGCTAGACGTACCCACGACTCATGCCCGATTTTTTGGGTGCGGGTCATGACACATTTTTGGTAGTGGCCCATGCAGGTCTAGTTTTTAGGTTTACCTGCAATAGGATATAGGATATAGGCTGAGAGAGTGTGTGCTCAATCACAACTAGGATCCTTCCTGATTTCTTTTGCTATCTTTAATTTTTCTAAAATTGTTTTCTTTTGCAATATTATTGTCCTTCCTTGATGATATCGTATCTTGCACCGTTGGTGATGTGATCTCAGGTTCTGTTCTCCTTGATTCCATTTCAGTACTTGCTTTATTTGATTTCGGGGCTTTCCATAGCTTTGTGTCTATATCTTTTGCTGTTATACACCATCTTGTTGCTGAACCTTTAGCTAGACTCTTCAAGATCACGATCGGGGGTGGCATCATCCTAGTCAGTGATGTTTGCAGAGACCGGAGAGTTACCTTGGGAGGCCGGGAGTTGAGTGTGTGCCTACTCGCAATGCCACTTCCGAGCTACGACATTGTACTCGGAATGGATTGGTTGAGTATGCATTGTGCTAGTATAGATTGTCGTGGAGGCAGAGTGTTGTTTAGTCCGCCGGGTGAGCCAGAGTTTTAGTTTGCCAGAGAAGCAGTGGAGCTGAGCGAGGGAGTCTTCTGCGGAGCCCTGGTAGTAGAGCCGAGGTTGCTACATCCACTGATAGCGGAGTACATGGATGTCTTTCCGGAGGAGTTGCCAGGGTTACCTCCAGACAGAGATGTAGATTTCTCTATAGACTTGGTGCCAAGCGTGGAGCCGATATCCCAGCACGTCTATAGAGTCAGCAACAGTGAGCTGATAGAGTTGAAGAAGCAGGTGGATGAGCTTCAGGACAATGGATTTATCAGATCTAGTTCTTCTCCATGGGGTACTCCGGTACTTTTTGTGCCGAAGAAGTATGGGTCGATACGGATGTGTATCGACTACAGGGCTCTGAACAACCTCACAATCAAGAATAAGTATCCGCTGCCGCGTATTGATGATCTTTTTGACCAGTTGAGCGGAGCGAGGGTATTTTCCAAGATTGATCTGAGGATAAGCTATCACCAGGTGAAGGTCAGGCGGGAAAATATTCTGAAGACAGCTTTCCGGACCAGGTATGGACAGTATGAGTTCATGGTGATGCTGTTTGGGTTGACTAATGCTCCGGCAGTGTTCATGAATCTGATGAACAAGGTATTCCATCAGCATCTGGACAGGTTTGTGGTGGTGTTTATAGATGACATCTTGGTGTATTCGAAGAACCCAGAGGAGCATGAGGAGCATCTGAGGATAGTGCTGGAGACTCTCAGGAAGGAGAAGCTTTTTGGAAAGCTTTCGAAGTACGAGTTCTTCCTTGACAAGGTTGAATTCCTTGGTCATGTGGTGACTGGAGTGGGGATCTCAGTAGATCCGAGAAAGATCATGACAGTTGAGGCATGGAGTGCTCCGAGTTCAGTAGCTGAGGTCAGGAGTTTCCTGGGACTAGCAGGTTACTACAGGAGATTTGTTCAAGATTTTTCTCGGATTGCAGAGCCGTTGTCTAGGCTGACTCGGAAGGACGTGGAGTTTGTTTGGTCAGAGGAGTGCCAGATTGCCTTTGATGAGCTGAAGAAGAGGTTGACGACAGCTCCAGTGTTGACATTGCCATCAGGATCTGGAGGATTCACTATCTATAGTGATGCATCGGAGAAGGGACTGGGTTGTGTGTTGCAGCAGAATGGGAGGGTGATTGCCTATGCTTCTAGGCAATTACGTCCTCATGAGAAGAACTACCCTACCCACGATTTGGAGTTGGCAGCGGTCATCTTTGCTCTGAAGTTGTGGAAATACTATTTATACGGAGAGCGTGTGGAGATCTTCACAGACCACAAGAGCTTGAAGTATGTATTTACCCAAAAAGAGCTGAACATGAGGCAGAGGAGATGGTTGGAGTTGATGAAAGACTTCGACATATTATTGCAGTACTCTCCAGGAAAGACGAACGTAGTTGCGGATGCACTGAGTAGGTATCCGGTAGCTATGTGCCTGACTACAGATCGTTATCTTCTGGCAGATCTAGAGAGCTTGGGCATTTAGGTGATAGTGCCTGGAGTTGAGATGCAGATGTGGGGACTGCAGATTCAGTCAGGGTTGGTAGACCCGATCAGGGCTACACAGTTTGAGGATGAGTCCCTGAGGAGCATCAGGGCGCAGGTTCAGATGGGATTATCATATGACTTCACCATTGCTGATAATGGTTCATTGCGGCACGGTACCAGGTTGTGTGTGTCGAGTGGATCGTTGAGCGAGGAGGTTCTTCAGGAGGCTCATCGATCCCAGTATTCTATGCATCCAGGCGCCAACAAGATGTATAGAGATCTGAGAGAGCATGTATGATGGTACGAGATAAAGCGGAAGGTAGCACGCTTCGTATCCCGATGCTTAGTGTGCCAGCAGGTGAAGGCGGAGAGGTAGAGGCCAGGAGGTTTGCTCCAGCCGTTACCCATTCCGGAGTAGAAATGGGAGCATGTGACCATGGATTTTGTTTCTGGACTTCCCCGTTCTCCAGGCGGGAAGAATGCGATTTGGGTCATCGTGGACAGGTTGACCAAATCGGCCCACTTTCTACCATTCAAAGTGGGTACGTCTACAGAGAGACTAGCAGAGATGTATGTGCGCCAGATAGTCAGACTGTATGGAGTTCCTGTGAGCATAGTATCAGACCGGGATAGTCGCTTTACTTCGTATTTCTGGAGGAGTCTGCAGGCTAGCTTGGGCACCCAGCTCAAGTTTAGTACTGCATATCACCCACAGACAGATGGTCAGTCAGATAGGACCATCCAAACACTTGAGGATATGCTTTGCAGTTGTGTTTTGGATTTCAGAGGCTCTTGGGAGGATCACTTGTACTTGATAGAGTTTGCTTACAACAACAGCTACCAAACCAGTATCGAGATGTCACCATTCGAGGCGTTGTATGGACGGAGGTGTCGTACTCCGTTATCATGGGATAATGTATGCGAGAGAGTTTTGCTTGGCCCGGAGATGGTGGTTGATACGGTAGAGAAGGTCAAGCTCATTAGAGATAGACTTCGGGTGGCGCAGGACAGGCAGCGGCATTAGGCCGATAGCCACCGGAGACCTTTAGAGTTCGAGGTATAGCTTAGAATCTAGATTTTGTTCTTGTGTTTGCTTGTGATTGCTTGTTTTAGATTAAGTGCTGAGACCTTGTTTGTGCTAGATTGGAGATCTGGTGTTTCTGAGGATTTCTCCGACGCGGGGCACTATTCGCTTCGGTGGAGGCGAGAAGCTTAGCCAACGTTTCGTCGGACCCTTCCGCATCCTTGAGAGGGTCGGCGCTGTGGCGTATAAGCTAGATTTGCCGCCTACGCTAGAGGGAGTTCATGATGTGTTCCACGTGTCACAGTTAAGACGGTACATGGCGGATCCCAGTCACGTATTAGATCACTCAGAGATCGTTGTGGGCCCTACTCTTAGCTATCCAGAGCAGCCGGTGGAGATTCTGGATCGGCGGAAGAATGTGTTGAGGAACCAGACTATTCCCTTGGTTCACGTCGCATAGAGGCATCACTCTCCAGGTGAGTCGACCTGGGAGAGGGAGGATAAAATGCGCGAGCGATACCCCTATCTTTTCGAGCCCTAAGGTATGGTTCTTTTCGTTGCATTCCTGTCCTAGTTTTGTCTTTTAATTTCAAGGACGAAATTATTTTAAGGAGGGTAGGCTTGTCACTACCCAATTCTAGAAAATAGGGTTTTTTTTTTTTATTTGGTAAATTATGTATTGATTATAATTAATTATATTTATATTTAATTGATGGTTGTATTATTTTTATTGATTGTTTTAGGGTTTTGGCTAGCCTGGACCCATGTCAGACCCTAGTGGACCCAAGTCCGACCCAACCCACACTTTTGTGAGACTTATTTTTGGGTTTAGAATATTTATTATATTTTTAATAGGTTAGTTGGAGAGATTGGGAGTTAGTTTGAGTGCTTTTGGAACCCCAAACCCAAAACCCAAGTTGCATGACTTAAGGAGAGGGCTTTTTAGTCATGTGGATTAGTGTAACCCTATTTCTATGCACTTGGTCGGCCCCCCTCTTTCCAAACCAGCAGTCGAACCCCCCATACCTCCTTTTCACTTCTTCTTCTTCATCTCCATTCTCCATTTCCTTCTTCTTCCTTCTTCCAACAAGCTCCAAGTAAGTCTTTTTTCTCTTCTTTCTTCCATTTCTTTCATTTGTATAAACCCTAACCTTTTGATTTTCTCTAACCTAGGTGGGTAGAGCCTAGACTTAGTGTAGAGGCTTGGGTTGGAGGCTTGAAAGCTTGAGGGAGGTAATTTCAAGAGATTTGGAGACTTTGGCCTTGGGATTCCAACTTCCAAGAGGTAAACCCTAGCTTTACTCTTACTAATTGTTCTTATGTAGTGTAATTAGTGGTTTAGAACCTTCCTAGACCCTAAGGCTACCCGTGGAATCCGAGCCTAGACTTAGTGTAGAGGCTTGGGTTGGAGGCTTAAAAGTTGGAACAAGTTTGGTTGTGTTTGGAGACTTTAACACTAGATTTTGTGTCAATTTCGGGTGGAATCCGAGATTGGCCTAATTTTGGGTGATGCCCTAGGTTAGACGGACCTAGGTAGGCGTTGTTGGGTGTCTTGAGGGTAAGTGCGTATCTCCGTTCGGACACGTGAAGTCGTATCGCGGAGAAATGGGCATTTCGAGCGTTTTTGGGATTTTCGTCGTCGCCGGTTCTATGTGCGTACACGTTTTTGCCACGGACCTAGAATCGACGAGTTAAGATCTTTTCTAGGATTTAGACATCGTTTAGAATCCGTGAGTAAATTTTGGGCCGATTCCGAGTAGGTTTGGTGTGCGTTTCAGGAGATTTTGTGAACCGCACACCACGTGTTCGTCGAAATGACCGAACGGCCATTTCTACTTGGTTTCTTAGTTTCGGGCTTGTGCGCGCATTGGGTTAGCTTCAGAGAGTGTGTGCTAGAGTTCTCGGGTTATAATTTATATATATATATATGTGTTTGTGCGTGTAGGGGTGGTTGTGCGTGTGTTGGTGGTGTGTTGGGAGTGTTGTGTTGTGTTGTGTTGTGTTTTGTGTATATGTGTATATGTGTCTATATATATATATATATATATATATATATATATATATATATATATATATATGTATGTATGTATGTATGTATGTATGTATGTATGTATATGAATATGTGTTTTTATATATATATATATATATATATATATATATATATATATATATATATATATATATATATATATATATATATATATATATATGTGCGTTTGTATATAAGTGTGTGTGTGTTTGCGTGTTTGTATGTGTGTGTAAGTATATATGTATAAGTGTGTGTGTGTATATATATATAGTTTTGTGTATATATATGTATATATGTTTGTATATATATATGTATATATGTGTGTGTCTGTGTATATGTGATTGTGTGTGCGTGTTTGTGTGTGTGTGGTGAGCTGGGTTGCGCAGCGAGGGGGGAGTGCCAGCAGAGGCAGCAGCAGCTTCCAGCAGCAGCAGCTCGGCGAGGCTTTGCAAGCGCAGCGCGTTGCACAAGCCGCTAGTAGCAAGGGGGAGGGAGCTATGTGATAGATAGATAGATAGATAGATAGATAGATTGATTGATAGATAGATAGATAGATAGATAGATAGATAGATAGATAGATAGATAGATAGATAGATAGATAGATTGATTGATTGATTGATTGATAGATTGATAGATAGATATATCTATATGTATAGATATATATACATATAGCTAGATATATGTTATAGCTAGATATATATATGTATAGGTATAAGGTAAGGGATATGTGTGTGTGTGTGTGTATATATATATATATATATATATATATATATATATATATATATATATATATATATATATATATATATATATATTCTAGCCTAGATTATTAACTAGGTATATATCTATACGCTTAAATAGCTAACTAGAGGGGTAGTTAGAGGGGTATTGGAGGATATCTCAATACCTTGAGATATCAAGGTATCTCAATACCTTGAGATATCCAAGGTATTGAGTTTCGAGCGGAGTTTTTGAGCAATTGCCTATGAATAGGTTTAGAGTTATTTTTATATGTATGTGTGTATATAATTACGCGTGCTAGCATAAGTTTTAGCGGGTATAGGCGGGGTGCGTAGCCTAGGTCGAGGTATCGGATACCGAGGGTATCCCGGTATCTCGAGGAGGCGAGTTTGAGGGTTTACTAGCTTAATGAGCTAGTTTTGACCTAAAATTTTATGAGCACCCTAGTTTGACCTAGCATTGACCATAATTGTCCTCGTTGACCGTAAAAGTCAACGTTTGACCTAGTTTTGACCTAGAGTTGACTTTTTGGACCCAAGTTAACTTTTTGACCCAAATTTTACCGGTTTGACCCGTTCGACCTAGAATACCCCTAGAACCTTATTTCTAGCTATTTTATATCAGTTTAACTCCATAGAACCCTGTTTAATCTGTCTTTTTATAATAGGTTCTTGCGACGTCGGTCCGGATCTCGATCCTCATCAATTGCTCAGGACGTCAGACGAGTACATACCTCTGATAGTTTTTATTTTATGATAGCGTTTATATCACCTGTTCTAGAACTATATACTTGATTCTGAAATATTGTTACACAAGCTGGTACTAGTGGATCCCGTCATGAGATGCTATCCCCCTTACCGTGTTCAGCGGGTACTCTATCACGTGTATTTCATCATGTGCTTCGGGTATTAATTCTCATGTGCTATCATGTGCTTCTTGTGCTCTCGCCTTCGTATGCGCGAGCTATTTATCATGTACGTAGCGTGTCGTGGTTGGATCCAAGAGTATTAGTGGGGGAGGGGAGTAGGAGTTGGTTATGTGATCAAAGCCAAACAGTATTCATGTGTATGTCGGTTATGAAACTCACACATAACGGAGTTATCGTAGTTTATTCATGTGCAACCTAAGCCGATCACATAATAAACTTGTGCTCAAGGCACTTAGCTAGTATTCCTGTTTTCTCACATGCAGTTACTTCTCTACTTGTATTGTTCTCCAGTTTATATTGCAGCTACTTTATCTTCTCCATGTATTTATTTTCCTGTGCATCTTGTATACTTTTTTATTGCTCGTCATATACACCTTACCATGTATTTGGAGTTGCTTTCAGAGTTATGTACTTCACTCCAGTCCTGACTGGACATATTTTTTCCAGAGGATTCTGAGAATTTCTGCCCAACATTCTACGGGCTGGGCGTCGAGGAGTGCTGTGACCCCGAGACTGAGGAGGAGCCCGTCGAGGAGATGCCGTTAGCGCCCTAGTTAGCTAGATGGGTTTTCCTGGGCTGTTCCCAGTTGCTATTTTAGATGATTGTACTTATTTTGTTGCTTCTGTGATGTTGTAGACTTGGACTGTATATTTTGGATATTGTATTGCTCTCCTTGGTCCTTGTTTCCTTTTGCTATCTTATCGTGCTTTTACTCTTCCCCTAGTTATTGTGTTTGAGTCATATATATATTGCGTGGTTGCCCTCCTTTTGGAGAGGTTATTGACAGGTTTTGGGAGTTATATAGATTGTTGACCTAGAACGAACCTTTACAGCATTCTACCACCGATTCTGCGGCATAGGCTGGACGTACCCATGACTCATGCCCGATTTTTCGGGTGCGGGTCATGACAACGTGACCCTAAGGTCGTCCCAGTCTCCGGTCATGATGTCAGTATCAGGATACAGGAAATCTGGCACGATGACAGTGTCTGAATGTGTCCTAGGGTTACGATATACACAGGTACGTACATCGAGGTGTTACGAACATCTAGCATTCGTTATGAGACGTTACGACGAACGTCTACATCCGGTTGTGATCCTGACGCGAAGTAACGATCTTAATCAAACACGCACACAATGTATATAATGAAATAATAAATATCTGGTAACTAAAATACAGGGTGGCAAGGTACACTTGCCTGCGTCCAGTTGCTTATGGCGAGGATCCGGTACAACGTCCAAGTTCGTGGATCCCGTAGTTCCTAGAGACGAGATACAAACTAAATCAATAGACTATCATATGGCAAACAGGGATGTGACACACGTCTAAACATATACTCAGACTCAGCTATAACTCACAAGGACACGACGCTAGAGGGTTGACCAAGGTTGACTATTGGTACGTTCCATCCAATCAAATTAATCATCTGCACAATATCATCGACTATCCTCAATCCTACTATATTCATCAAAGTGTTTATTAGTATTTTGAGCCATGATCAATCCTCATATTCACCCAGTGTTCACAGATGTTAACATGCACATTGACTTCTCAAGCTCAATTAAATAATTAATATTCTCAACCCTAAATCACGGTCTCATGATTTGATATTATACCTATTTCACGATCGAGAACCTGCTCCCAATGTCCATCAATATTTTAATATCATATTAATTTTTGGCAATAGTTTACAATAGCTAAAACTACAATGACCAATATGCGTATATATATTTTATGTCCTCAAACAACTTTATCAACAACTTCCAATATTTACCCAAGGATCGATATTCCTCTACCATTTATTACTTAAATCTGTTCCTTGGTATAAATCAATGTGTTAATATCACTATCCTTTCTCAAGCGTTTAAATGCATGCACAACATCAAACCCTACTCAATAAATAATCCATAAACCTAAATATTAACTAAGCATATTATCCATCAATGCATAAAATTCATAACCTTTAAATATAATCAATCCCTAAAACTTAAACATATACAACCCTAAAACTCCCATGCAAATAAACAACTCTAAACATAAACACTAAACTAAACATACATAAAATAAATTATACAAAATATAGAGGGGGAGTGGTTCACCTCGGCGAGGTGGTGGTGATGCTGGCCGGATGTGGAGAAGCTCGTGGCAGCGCCGGTGGTGGGGAGAGCAGCTGGCCGGAGTTGGAGATGCGGATGGAGGTGGTCGTGGTGTGCGGTGGTGGCAGGGTGAAGTCGTTAGTGCTCGACCGGAGTAGGGTGGTGGAGCTGTGGTAACGGGTTCAGCGGGTGGCGTTGGTGTGAAGTCGGCAGTGCTCGACCAGAGTAGGGTGGTGGAGCTATGGTAACGGGTTTAGCGGGTGGCGTTGGTGTGAAGTCGGCAGTGCTCGACCAGAGTAGGGTGGTGGAGCTGGGATGTGGAGGTTGCAGTCGGGGATGGGGAGACTCGGCCGGAGGGTGATCTCGGCCTGGTGGCGGCAGCTCTCCAAGGAAGGAGATGAAGGAAGGAAGAAGGAGAAGAAGAATAAGAAGAATAAGAAGAAGAAGAAGAAGAAGAATAAGAAGAAGGGAAGAAGAAACCTACGGTTGAAATATGAATAGGGGGGAGAGAGAGGGGGTAGGGTTCTCTAGGTTTTGGGGATTAGGGCCGGCATGGGGTTGTGTGTGGTGATGGAGACATTATATAGGGAAGTGGTGTGAGGATTGGATGGTGATGATGAGCCTAATTCAAATGGGTGGTGGAGATTTCACATGAAGAGATCAATTCTTCATCCAAATGAGAGGGAGAGGGAGGCTTGACCGGTCAAAGAGTGGGGTGGCTTCTCCATTTGGCCTTGACCAATGAGGTTATGACACATGTTACAACATTTGCAATTTAGCCCCTTAAGTTTGGGTATTTGCACAAACACATGAAATGATAGAAAAATTATGGAAAAATTGGTGTCTGGTGTTTTGTAGGGGGTGTTGTGTATTTTGCATGGGCTTAATTTAAATTGGCATTGGAATTAAATTGGGATTAGTCAAAGTTGGTATCCCCAATTTAATTAGAATAAATTATCATGTGCACTTAAATTAAATGGGGGCACATGGGATATCAATTGAGAATGACACAAAGGTCATGAATGGTGTAGGCTTGGTGTCAGTCTTGGACCCTTTTATTGGTCCGGCTCAACGGGTTGAGTTGGTATCTCAAAATTTGATGGCAACGACACAGGTGTGCAACACATGATTAAATATAGATTTCGGTTACGGAAAGTTGTGCAATTAAATTAGAGCACAAGGAATTATGATTTTGATAGACGGGAAAGTCCAGCACCTAAATTGGCATGTCAAGTCTAGAATGCAATAATAAGTTAGAAATTATGGGCTGATGTTGGGCTCCGAATATTTCAACAACGGTAGGGCGCGCCAAGGGTTTAATTAAAGAATCAGACTTCTGCAACCTAAATTCTAAACCTCAATCATCTGCTGCTAAACCAAAAAATTTTAACCCATAGCTAGACTATCTATAGAAATAAATGAGAGGGTTTACACAAGATCATGACCTCTAGTTAGTACAACGAGTCATAATGATATCTCTATATATGTAAGTCTTATATGATGAATCCTGTAAGCCTATACAGAATTACCATGAATAACTCAAGAAAGATTATGTCACATGAATAGTGTCAAGTGTCCTATGGTATGACATACTTGGTAAAGCAACCACGTAAAAATAGGATCATAGAATCAACTCTCTATATGATGTTACACGACTTCTACGGCGTCGACACCCGAATCTTGTTCGGACGCTAAGCAACGTCTCACGGCCCTAGGTTGAGCAGGTAAATTACAAGAATATATAAAATAACACACGAGTTGATAATATAATAGAATTTACTACAAGTTGGCAAGGTACACTTGCCTAGAACTCCAAGCTAATAATACAAAGAACCTGCTCTCGAATCCACGCTCGTGCGATCCCAAGAGCCTAAATATATAATATCATAAAATCAGTCACTATGACACGGTTCACTAAGCATGCACAAGAGTACAACTACTCTACGTCATTAATCATTAGACAATTAGGGTCTAAATTAATCAAGGATACAACTTATATAATGCCATTAGTTATTTAGAGTCTAAAATAATTAGGGGTTCTAACAAAGTAGGTTGGCTAAGGTTCACTAGTCAAGGACCAAGAAATTGTGTAAACACCAAGCCTACTAGTCACATAACATCATCAAGCCTCATAAACATGGTTATAACGAAGGTTCATGTAGGTACTAGGTGTTCTCATACTAGATTGCCATATACAACATATCATCAACCTTGATATTCCCTAAGTGTCAAACTATGTTAACCAACCTAGGGTTAGTTTTGTCTATTAAAACATGCACATGAGCGTTAACAATAGGTCAAGTTAGGGTCATCACAAACACTTACATACTTTATTTCTCAAGTATATCTATTCATCCAACTATATACAACTCTCATTCTACTACAAAATGTCAAGTATACATAGACAAGTCAAATCTGAATTTATAATAAGATCATGGCATATACCTCATTCCTAACTTACATTTGTCATGAAACATGTGTGCAAACACTAATACAACTAGTTAACAACCCTAGCATGGCATCTTCTACATTCTAAGATAGTATTTATAAACAATAAAACTAGCTATCATAAAACCTATGCAAAGTGCTCTACTAGTTGCACAATACTTAATCATGTCTCAAGCATGCATTTATTTATATATAACACCCTAAAAAAAACTTATATATTCTAAAATTTAGTGAAAATTAGAGTAAAAATTAGGTTTTGCAAGTGGTTGCTTTGGTTTTAGATCATGGCAAAGTGAATAGGACAACAAGTGCATAAAAACATTCAAGTCTAGACATTAGAAGTAATAAGTGTTCTGGGTGTAATATCATAAAAAAATATGAATAGAAAGTTGATTAAATTTAATAGGGGTGTGAATTACATGTAGAGAGGGTTGATTAGGAGGATTTGGATCTCTTACCAAAGTGAAATGGAAAGGCAAAAGAGGGTTATGCACTGCTTGCACAAATATGTCCAGATTTGGACACTTCGTCTCGTAGCTGTTGTCCGGGGCTTCAAAACATTTATCCAAGTATTTTAGGGATTAGAAAGATTATTAGAGAGTTAGAGAATGAGGATAGGTTGATTGTTAAAGGGGTTTTGGTACTAGAAGTAGTGGCAACAAGGTGTTGAAGTGGTGCTATTACTGGTAGGTTCAGCAGGGTGTCTTCGTTTTGTAGGGGGTGTTTGGGGAGTTGTGGAATGATTTAGGTGCTGAGTTATAAATGAAACTTGTTATGGAGAGGTATGGAAAGGATATTTGGGTGCTGTGGTGGTGGTTTGGAGGCTGTGGAGGTGGTGGAGTGGCCTGAGAAGAGGATACACTGAATTCAAATTTAGTCTGGACTTCTCTAATGGAGGGCTATTTTGAGGTAATTTAGGATAAATTTTGATATAATATTTGTGAAGAGAAAGTGATAAGAACAAGGAGAGGAAGAAGAATACAAAATTTGAGAGAAAGATACTCACTGGGAAGGGAGATAGGGCCGGATTGGTGGGGGTGTTGCTAAATTCAGATTTAGCTTGGGTAGGGTTGGATAGATGGAGGTGTGGAGGGAGATAAGAAAGAATTTGGAGATGGTTTGTGAAGAGAAAATGTGAGGAAGAGAGTTAGGAAGAAGTTCGATTCAGGTGGTTTGAATGGGGGAAGTGAAGAGAGGGGGTTATGGACATCTTAGTGGGGAGGGAAAGGGTTTGGAGTTACCAATGGGGTAAGAAAATGTCACAAGTTATAACCCCTTCCCTTTCACATTTCACCCTAATGATTTAATAAGCCCATGAATTGCCAAAACTGAAATAATGTTTAATATGGATGGTCAAACCTAGCTTAGTCAACCTAGGTTAAGTCCAACTACTTCTAGTTGGGTCAGGTTCGGGTCGTTGCGGTTTAGTTTGACTAGGTTGGTCCGATTCACTAGAAAATTGGTCATTTGTGACTATTAAGGGTAGGTAGCACATAGAGGTTCAATAGAGTGGGACACAGGTATCATGTGTATCTTAGACCTAGTTTAGATCATGATCATGTATTAGGTCAAAAGAATTGGTCGAAATTGGATCTCCAACTTAAATTGGAATGGTCAACGATTGTACTGTAGGTGCTTGAAATTGAGTTTTTGATCCGAATGTTTACATTAAAAATAGAGCACAAGAAGATGTGTTTGAGTGGGATATGATAATCATAAATTAAGATGGGCTCGTCTCGATCATGCATATAAATTTTGTTTGGAGATAATGGCTAATATTGTGCTCCTAAAATTTAAAGCTAGAAAATTTTTAAAGGATAATTTTGTTTACTTAATCCTAATTAATAATAAAAATAATAATTCTAAATAATAACTAAACTAAAATAACTAAATCTCTTGGTGAGGGGGTTTACAATCTATCCACCTTAGAAAAAATTTGTCCTCGAAATTCAAAATCGATCTCTCCAACCATAACTCTCATCATATCTCTAAATATATAAACACATCTTGGTACTTACTCATACTCATTCTAAAAACCTTAAACTTTCATATACATACAGTTTAATCGTCTAAGGCTGTTGGTCCTTAAAACATATTCTCACCACCATGTACTATCTCATTATTGTTATCATGCTAATCGTCATCTAGAAAAATTTATCACCTATAGTCCTAGGTTACACAAGGATGTCGTAACACAAACTCAGTTTGAATCTTTCAATATCTACAAGAAAAATAATGTTATACCTTAACTCTTAAAGGAGTGTATGAGTTAGGCACTAAAATCTTACAAGTGCAAAATCTTAAGGCTACCTATGTAGTATCTAAATCCTTTATTCTACAGCTAAGACTGTTATTATTATTTTATTCTTTCCTTGGTACAACATCATCAACCTATAGTATCCCTAATAAAATTCTCTAACCTAACTTCTTATAATTGCTCTAAGCAGCAATAAGTCTAATCTAGTCAGTCAGTCATACATAGTCTAGAAGCTCAACTCAACGATTCCTAGGAGAAATACATATAATGAAATACGACATAATCCCTTATTCAAATACGTAGTACAAATATATATATATATATATATATATATATATATATATATATATATATATATATATATATATTATGTAATAAATATCTATTCAATCATTCTAAATACTCTAAATAAAAATATAATCAATACAATAAAAAGAATAAGATTTCTAAAATTCAAAAATTTATCGGCTATGAAAAATTGGAAATAGGTTCTCATCACCTACTACCGAGGATAGGTCCAGCAAGCTCATACCCTATTAGTCAAAAAATCTAAATCCCTGGCCCTAATAAGTTTATAAGTAAACCCAGCTATCATTCCTATAAGACTTCTATCTTCCATTTACACTTTTCTACCATATGTAAATCTATAATCTAAGGGTCTTATGACAATCCTCTACAGAATGACCAACAAGTCAGTATGTGATTCTGAACCTGTGTTTAATTCCTTAAAATTTATATCCTGTGTTTAATTCCTTAAAATTTATATCACTTCGAGACTGATCAACAATTTTTACTCGCACTAAATTCTCAAAATTCCAAAAGTATTACAATTCATAAATACTAAAATTATTATTCCTCAAGTCCATACCACAACCCCTTCTCTTTGGATTATGCGACCATAATATCTTTCCCTTATCATTTATTTTCTACTCACATTCATATCCTTTTAGTATGTTAATATTGTTTTCAATTATAAGCTTCGTCAATCATGACCCAGTACTTTCCGCTTCGTAGTGTAGATCTTCTAGGTAACTGCCGGGTGATAAATCTTCAGCCCTTCCTAGATCTTTCTCTTAATTTAAAATGCTCAAGATCATATACTCCTCGTGACTATTCTTGTTACCATTCTACCTTCTTCACCTTGAACCTGAGATTTTCTCCTTGTTTATTCCATGTATACCCTTCATCCAAACTACATGGTTACCATCTTGTTATAGCTTGTCATCTATTATAGGCAATTCACTATATCTAACTCAAGACTATAACATAAAAATCTTATCCTTAAACCTATTTGCTCTATCACAGATACTAGCTTGTCTACGGGTGGTACTCACTTGTTTAATTAATACTGACAACCCAATTAATCAAATACATCTAATTTGATTTCGAAAGCTAAACTTTAGTAATCGAGTTATCTAACCACTACACCGCAACCGAGCCCCGATCACAGCTCCACTTCAAACTACCACCCTCGCCGACCTGCACTCGCCGGGGACAGCTGCACCTAGGCCGCACCCGAGCCTCTGCTGTTCCTCATCCCGCCGGACATCCCAGACGCCACCGCACGACTCGTCGACATCTTTTCCCTGAGCACGACCCGGCCAGATCCCCTCCTCATCTTCCTCGGACGACCACCGAGCCTCGCCTGAGTCTCCTCCGGCCACCTCTTTCTCCCCACTTCCCTGTCAGCATCTCCACCTTATTCCGGTCAAACGACCACCCTCTTCTCCTCCTTGCCGGAGAACAGGACTCCTGACCCGACTCACCACCACCATTATCACGATCCCCTCCTCCTTCCTCTCCATGTTCGATCCCCCTCCTTGCCGGACCTCCCCATGGCCGGACTCCGGCAGGAAACCTCCGGCAGCCACAAGCATCATCATCATCCTCATATCAACTCCTCATCACCATTCCTTGTCAACATGTAAACCCTAATCATCCCTTAATCATCGTTACCATCACCATAGCCATCGATGTCGTAGTCACCACCTTCACCATCGCCATCGTCGTTGTTGTCATCGCCTTAACTATCATTATCTATGTCGCCATCACCATCAGCCCAATTATCGTCCTCATAATCACCATCGTCCATAGCATCACCCCTTAACTATTATTATCCACACCATCGCCATCGTTCCAGTCATCATCTATATCACCACCAAGATCATAATCATCACCATGACCCGTCACCCTTGCTCGATGACCCACAGTAGTCACCCCCCTCCCAATTTTTGTACCTGCGCACACTGACCCCGAGGATCTATTGGATGGGTTCTACGCGACTTTCGGAGCTGGATATTGGGACTACATAGCCGCTTGCCAGGCAAGTATACCTTGCCTTGTTGTACTATTTAAATTCTATATTATTAGCTGCATATTTATTATTAAACTGTGCGCGTCCGAGAGAGACTCGGGTGCAGTCAACTGATGCGTTGACGTTAGGACTTGTGTCTGACCTAGTGTCTAGTAGACCCACCTAAAGTTGTGGAGTTATTGGTATGACTCCCAGGCCTTGACACATTTCATACACGTATTGTGAGTCTCATGTAGGGCACGGTCCTGCGTATGTGGTTGGCCACCTGTACGTGTAGGAGTGAGACGGATAGGGTATAACTGCTAATAGTTATGCATGTTAGAAGACTTAGCAGTTATTGATAGGCGGAGCATAGACTAGCGTAGTACGATGGTCCCAGCCCTGTCCTTGTTTGGTTGTAAGGATGGACCCTTGCTCTAACGATAGTCTATGAGCCAGAGTTACGACGCCGAGGCGTAGTAGCTGATGCGTGTTGTGGATACAACATGCTTAGATCATTGGGCGGGGAGGACGACTAGTAGGCATATGGGATACCCCACTCCTTTACACTGATACTGCACTCGACGGAGTGATACGGACGTATATATATATTACTGATACCACGTTCTGTAGAGTGTTGGACGTTACTTAGTGATATTACAGATACCACACTCTATAGAGCGTTGGACGTTACTGTATTCCTGCGTCCGTGTTATAGGGGGCATGTGTGGCATATACTAGCCGGTTGTCACGACTGGTGAATTACGTCAGCATATGTCTAGTCTACACCTTCCCATATACTCAAAGTTGTCCTCAAGTTGTATTTCACTTAGATGGTTAGGTTACCCCTAGAGTTTTATAGTATTTACTTTATGGCATGCTTTTATGTATCTTGTTATATCCCTCTGAGGACCTGGTCCCTTTCCAGGTGTATTGTTCATGAGTATTCGCAGGAGCACGGATTTTGGACTGGTTGTGTACGTTCTGAGGAGACTTCTCTTCGAGCCACGTAATTGTTAGATATGGTACTTATATTATATTTATCTTGTTTATTCTATATTCTAGTTCGGTAGTGGATTTGTGTCCATCCGACTGTCACCTTTAGATACTTTTTATAGAGATCTAGTTTCATTGCTACTGGTCATTAATTATATTGATTTTATGGATGGGATCTAGATTATACCATGTGACTTGTGATAGATTTTATACC
The DNA here is from genome assembly GCA_036927795.1 of Iris macrosiphon. NCBI lineage: Eukaryota > Viridiplantae > Streptophyta > Magnoliopsida > Asparagales > Iridaceae > Iris > Iris macrosiphon. The sequence continues at coordinate 292,107,712 of JAYESA010000004.1, forward strand.
ACTGATGAATTATGATTCATATTACATCGTACATGTGTTATGGTTTCCATATATTGGAGTGCCATATTCATATGGCTGGCATGCTCACTTGTCCTAGTCCTACGTATTTTAGGACTGGGCCGTGACAAGTATTTCCAAATTACTTCTACCTTAAGCAAGGGTAAGGTTTTAATAGTTCTAGGACTTTTATACTATATTCAATTATCATGCTAACAATCTATACTAGCTCTAACCTATAGGAATAACCTATCTACCTATCCTACTAAGGGAGACCATATTCTCAAAAATTTATATCCAGCATGTCTTCTTCCGTCTTGACAAGGATCTGCTTCTGGAGGAAACACCATGCACGAACGTTCATCCCTCTGAAATAGGGAGAGATGATAAATAATAATAAGGATGTTGAGGGAAATGAACGAGTATAATTATGAAGTCCAAGGGCGATAATCAAATGCTAAAAAAAATTCAAATCGTTATGGATTGGGATACTAATACTGCTAATCCTGATTACAGGCTCGCTCAGTACCGAAAAGTAACCTAAACGATTTAATCAGGACCTGCATGGGCTACCACAAAAATATGTAACGTCCCAGTCCCAAAATACGTAGGACTAGGAATACGTAACATATCAGCTACGCATTCGACCAGACTCTGGTCTGACTCGAATACGTATAAGCTGTAATATAAGGGTAACTATCTAAGAATACTGAAAATATCTATGTCTGAATCCACATAAAGAACAAAATATCAAGAATGAACTGCATGTGCTAAAGTCGGCCGCCAGTAACACATAAGCTCGAATAGACTAGAGAAAGGAATATGAGTCTATAAAACTAGGCTACATCAGCAGATGAATAAATAATATGAATAATAACCGTAACTTCGGAAGAACTGATATAAGTACCTGGCACCAATGCATGCAAGACAAAGCAACACACTTCAGCAACTCCAGGCAGGCACCATGTAAACTCCCTCATTTATTTCTATAGATAGTCTGATTATGGGTTAGAAAATTTTAGTTTAGCAGCAGATGTTTGAGATTTAGAATTAAGGATGCAGATGTCTGAGTCTTTAATAAAACCCTTGGAGCGCCCTACCGTTGTTGTAATATTCGGAGCCCAACATCAGCCCATAATTTCCAATAGATTGTTGCACTCTTGACTTGATACGCCAATTTAGGCGCTGGACTTTCCCGTCACTCAAAATCATAATCTCTTATGCTCTAATTTAATTGCACAACTTTCCGTAACCGAAATCCATATTTAATTATGTGTCGCACACCTGTGTCGTTGTCATCAATTTTGAGACACCAACTCAACCAATTGAGCCAGACCAATTAAAGGGTCCAAGACTGACACCAAGCCTACACCTTTCATGACCTTTGTGTCACTCCTAATTTGAGACCCCATGTGCCCCCATTTAATTTAAGAGCACATGATATTTTATTCTAATTAAATTGGGGATACCAGCTTTGACTAATCCCATTTTTAATCCCAACTTAACCCAATGCCCCATGATTTAAGCCCATGCAAAACACACAACACCCCCTCACCCTATAAAACACCAAACACCATTTTCCCCACAATTTTTCTATCATTTCATGTGTTTGTGCAAATACCCAAAATTAAGGGGCTTAGTTGCAATTATTGCAATAGGTGTCATCACCTCCTTGGTTCAAACCAAATGGAGAAGCCTCACCCTCACTCATTGACCGGTCAAGCCCTCCCCACTCTCTCTCCTTTGTATGTACATTCTTTCATGATTAATTGTGAGCCATCCATTCAAATTGGGGCTCATCCTCACCATCCATTCTACACACACCTCCCTATAAAACATCAACATCACTTCTCCCAAGCCGGCCCTAATCCCAATACCTAGGGAAAACCACCCCCCCCCCTCTCTCTCTCTCTCTCTCTCTCCTCCCTCCTTCACCAACCGTAGGTTTTCTTTTTCTCTTCTTCTTCTTCTTCTTCTTCTTCCTCTCATCTTCTCCTTCTAAACCTAGTTCCAACCACTCGACCCCCCCTACTCCGGCCGGCCGAGTACCTAGACTACAGTACGCTGCTACCACCGGCACCACCATCTCCAGTCGCCCTATACCACTCCACCATCGTCCCCACTGCCACGAGCCACGACCCCGGCCGACGTACCTCCAGCAGCTGCCAGCACCACCACCTCGACCGTTCCTCCCCAACACCTCCATCCACCACTCCCCCTTGCACCACCCTCCGACCTCCAGTCGAACGACCACCTCAGGCCGTCGACCTCCCGTATCTTCATCATTATCACCTTTAACACCACCACCAAGCCCTACGAATTCGACTTCAGTTCTGCTCCGGCCAAGCTCCCTGCTCCGGCCACTCTTCCAACACTCCACGAGCCCACGACCACTTCGATCCCCTCGGCCAGCCGAGCATCTCCAACCACCACCACGCGCCACTGAGGTAATTACTCCCCCTCTTCTTGTGTGGTGTATTCATGTTTAGGGTTAATTATATCTTAGTCATTTGGGGTTAGGGTTCAAGAGGTTTGGTGTATGGAGACATTTAGGGTTGTACATGTAAGAGTTTTAGAGTTTATTGTATTTTAAATATAATGATTGATGGTTAAATGCAAGGATGGTATTTAGGATTTTTTAAATGCTAGATGTGAATCTTAGAGTTTAGTGTATTTTGTTACATGCATAATAATAAATTTATTAAGGAGCAGGTTAATTATTGTGAAATGATGTTGCGATATCAAGAACATTGAATATTATTGAGGTACAGATTGTCGTAGAATGACATTGTGATATCAAAGCATTGATTAATATTAAGAGCTATATTTTAATGATGAAACACTGATGGATATTGAGGAGCAGGTGATTGTTGTGTAGTTGTGTGTAATATTTTAATGATTTTAATGATGGACAATGTTTTCCACCAGTACTTAGATAAGTTCGTGGTGGTATTTATCGACGACATCTTGGTATATTTCAAGAGCCAGGAGGAGCACGAGAGACATCTCAGAGCACGAGAGACATCTCAAGATTGTGTTGGAGACGCTGAGGCAGGAGAGACTGTACGCCAAGCTCAACAAATGTGAGTTCTTCTTGTATATAGTACAATTCCTGGGACACATAATCACCGGAGATGGACTATCAGTTTACCTGGAGAAGATAGCTGCAGTTGAGACATGGCCAACCCCTACATCAGTTACCGAGATTAGAAGCTTTCTCGGACTTGCCGGATATTATCGGAGGTTCATAAAAAATTTCTCGAGGATCGCTGCGCCTATGACACGACGTAAAGGCGAGAAGTTTATCTGGACCGAAGAGTGTCAGACGGCTTTCAATGAATTGAAGAAGCGTCTGACATCAACACCAATTTTGATACTTCCTTCAGGATCAGGAGGATTTGTAGTGTACAGTGATGCGTCTTGGAGCGAATTAGGATGTGTACTGATGCAATACGGCAAAGTGATAGCTTACACATCGAGACAGCTGAGAGTTCATGAGAAGAACTATCCGACGCACGATCTAGAGCTAGCTGCAGTGATATTTGCACTAAAGCTATGGCGGCACTACCTTTATGGTGAGCGTGTTAAGATTTATACATATCACAAAAGTCTGAAGTATGTTTACACGCAGAAGGAGCTCAATATGAGACAGAGGCGCTGGCTAGATTTGATGACAGATTATGATATCGAGTTGCAGTACCACCATGGCAAGGTGAATGTAGTAGCAGATGCCTTAAGCAGGAAGCCCATGGCATACTTTTTGACGACTCAGCGGCAATTACTAGAGGATCTCCAGGAGCTTGGGATAGAGATTGTATTGTCAGTCATGGATGGACAGATGGCCAGTCTCGAGGTTCAGTCTACATTGATTGAGAGGATCAAGGCAGCCCTGCCTACAGATGCGAGATTTAGATGCCTGCGAGAGAGGACAGAGGCCGGCATGCAGACGGGACTCAGGATTCATGAAGATGGAACATTAAGGTGTGGAGATCGCCTATACGTTCTGAGTGGTGAGCTACGCCAGGAGTTGATGATCGAGGCTCATAGCTCGATTTATTCTATTCATCCAGGGGTACGAAGATGTACCAAGATTTGAGACAATATTACTGGTGGCATAGGATGAAGAGAGAGATTACAAGATTCATGGTGAGATGCTTGGTTTGTCAGCAAGTCAAGGCTGAACATCAGAGGACAGCAGGACTATTGCAGCTGCTTTCTATTCCTGAGTGGAAGTGGGAACACATTACCATGGACTTCGTCTCAGGATTCTCGCAGAGCCCTAGCGGGAAGGATGTAGTTTGGGTTATCGTAGACAGACTCACCAAGTCTGCACATTTTTTGCCCTTCAGAGTTGGGTAGTCCACGGAGATATTAGCTGACATGTATATGAGCAGATAGTACGACTACATGGAGTGCCTGTCAGCATTGTATCAGATCGTGATTCCAGATTCAAGTCACATTTTTGGCAGAGTATGCAGGAGAGTATAGGAACTCGTCTCAAGTTCAGCACTGCATATCATCCACAGACTGATGGCCAATCACAGTGCACGATACAGATACTAGAGGATATGTTGAGAGCGTGCATGATCGACTTTGGAGGATCTTGGAAGGACCATCTACACTTGGTGGAATTCTCCTACAATAACAGCTACCAGGCTAGCATACAGATGGCATATTATGAGGCACTATACGGCAGAAAGTGTAGGTTATCGGTATATTGGAGTGACGTGGGAGAGCGTCAGATACTTGGTCCAGAGTTGGTGACACAGACAGTGGAGAAAGTCAAGCTGATTCAAAGCCACCAGCGTGCAGCACAGGACAGACAGAAATATTGGGCAGATACGCACCGCAGACTTTTGGAGTTCAAGGAAGGTGACCATGTATTTTTGAAGATATTACCAACTCGTGGTACCATTAGATTCGGAGGCAGAGGCAAATTGAGTCCGCGGTACATCGGACCTTTTGACATCTTGGAACGAGTTGGCGAAGTGGCTTATCGTCTTGCATTGCCTCCACCATTAGAAGGAGTGCATGACGTATTTCACGTATCGCAGTTGAGGAGATACGTGGCAGACCCTAGCCACGTGCTTGATCATTCGAAGATTACAGTCGGGCCCAGTTTATCTTACGTAGAGCAGCCAGTGGAGATACTCAATCACAGTGAGAAGACTTTGAGAGGTCAGACTATTCGACTGGTCAGAGTTGCATGGAAGCATCATTCGCCAGGCGAGTCTACCTGGGAGCGCGAGGATTCCATTCGACAGTGTTTCCCATATTTATTTGAGGACCAAGGTACGAATTTACGTACCGTATTTGATTACCAGTTTGCCTTTAAATTCTGGTAGCTATTATCGTGCTTTACTTTTAATTTTGGGGACAAAATTTTTCTAAGTTGGGAAGGATGTAAACTCCCTCATTTATTTCTATAGATAGTCTGATTATGGGTTAGAAAATTTTGGTTTAGCAGCAGATGTTTGAGGTTTAGAATTAAGGATGCAGATGTCTGAGTCTTTAATTAAACCCTTGGAGCGTCCTACCATTGTTGTAATATTCGGAGCCCAACATCAGCCCATAATTTTTAACAGATTGTTGCACTCTTGACTTGACACACCAATTTAGGCGTTGGACTTTTCCGTCACTCAAAATTATAATCCCATGTGCTCTAATTTAATTGCACAACTTTCCGTAAACGAAATCCATATTTAATCATGTGTCGCACACCTGTGTCGTTGCCATCAATTTTGATACAATAACTCAACTCATTGAGCCGAACCAATTAAAGGACCAAGACTGACACCAAGCCTACACCTTTCATGACTTTTATTTTACTCCCAATTTTAGACCCCATGTGCCCCCATTTAATTTAAGAGCACATGATATTTTATTCTAATTAAATTGGGGATACCAGCTTTGACTAATCCCATTTTTAATCCCAACTTAACCCAATGCCCCATGATTTAAGCCCATGCAAAACACACAACACTCCCTCACCCTATAAAATACCAAACACCATTTTTCCTATAATTTTTTCATTATTTTATGTGTTTGTGCAAATACCCAAAATTAAGGGGCATAGTTGCAATTATTGTAATAGGTGTCATCACCTCCTTGGTTCAAACCAAATGGAGAAGCCTCACCCTCACTCATTGACCGGTCAAGCCCTCCCCACTCTCTCTCCTTTGTATGTACATTCCTTCATGATTAATTGTGAGCCATCCATTCAAATTGGGGCTCATCCTCACCACCCATTCTACACACACCTCCCTATAAAACATCAACATCACCCCTCACTTCTCCCAACCCGGCCCTAATCCCAACACCTAGGGAAAACTACCCCCCTCTCTCTCTCCTCCCTCCTTCACCAACCGTAGGTTTTCTTTTTCTCTTCTTCTTCTTCTTCTTCTTCCTCTCCTCTTCTCCTTCTAAACCTAGTTCCAACCACTCAACCGGCCCCCCTACTCCGGATGGCCGAGTACCTCGACGACAGCACGCTGCTACCACCGACACCACCATCTCCAGTCGCCCCACACCACTCTACCACCATCCCCGCTGCCACGAGCCACGACCCCAGCCGACCTACCTCCAGCAGCTGCAAGCACCACCACCTCGACCGTTTCCTCCCCAGCACCTCCATCCACTACTCCCCCTTGCACCACCCTCCGGCCTCCAGTAGAACGACCACCTCACTCCGGCCTCCAGTCGAACGACCACCTCAGGCCGTCGACCTCCCGCATCTTCATCATCATCACCTTTAACACCACCACCAAGCCCTACGACTTCGACTTCAGTTCTGCTCCGGCCAAGCTCCCTGCTCCGACCACTCTTCCAATACTCCACGAGCCCACGACCACTTCGATCCCCTCGGCCAGCCGAGCATCTCCCACCACCACCACGCGCCACTGAGGTAATTACTCCCCCTCTTCTTGTGTGGTGTATTCATGTTTATGGTTAATTATAGCTTAGTCATTTAGGGTTAGAGTTCAAGAGGTTTGGTATATGGAGACATTTAGGGTTGTACATGTAAGAGTTTTGGAGTTTATTGTATTTTAAATATAATTATTGATGGTTAAATACAAGGATGGTATTTAGGATTTTTAAATGCTAGATGTGAATCTTAGAGTTTAGTGTATTTTGTTACATGCATAATAATGAATTTATTAAGGAGACTGTTAATTATTGTGAAATGATGTTGCGATATCAAGAACATTAAATATTTTTAAGGTGCAGATTGTCGAAGAATGACGTTGTGATATCAAAGCATTGATTAATATTAAGAGCTATATTTTAATGATGAAACACTGATGGATATTGACGAACAGGTGATTGTTGTGTAGTAGTGTGTAATATTGAACCAATAACCATTCATTGACGTTTGATGAAAAATGATGAACATAATTACGTAGTAGCTTTATTGAGAAATGGGAAAGATTGTATATTAATTATTAATTTAGTCAAGGATGGTAACTAAACGTAATGATAATGTCTATGAAGACCAGATAAAATAGAGGATTTGATGATGGTTTGAACCACGGAATATCATGATGAATATAGTAAGATTGAGGTTTGGATTGATGATATTGTACAGATGAGTAATTTGATTAGATGTAGCATACCCCGAGTCAACCTTGGTCAACCCTCTAGCTTCGTGTCCATGTGACTTGTAACTAAGGTTGAACATAATGTTAGACGTGTGTCACATCTTATTTCAGCTTCGTGATAGTTTATTGATTAAGCTTGTATCTCGACTCTAGGTACTAACGGACCTGCGGACTTGGACGTTATACAGGATCCCCGTCATCAGCAGCCGGACGCAGGCAAGTATACCTTGCCACCCTGTATTTCAGTTACCAGATATTTATTATTTTATTATATGCATTGTGCTCGAGTTTGATTAGAATCGTTACTTCGCGTCCGGGTCACAACCGGGTACAGACTTTCGTCGGTAACATTTGGTAACGAATGATAGATGTTCGTAACACCTCGATGTATGTACATGTGTATATTGTAACCCTAGGATACACTCAGACACTGTCATCGTGCCAGATTTCCTGTATCCTGATACTGACATCATCACCGGAACCTGGAACGACCTAAGGGTCGCTTTGATTGATAGCTACTTTAGTATGACGAGACTGCTAGATAGAGTTTCAGGTTCAGCGCACAATCGTTGACCGCTTGGGAAGGGGAAGACAGTTACTAGACGTTTGGGCTCCTCTGCACGCGCTTATATATATGTATTACTTCTGTAGTGATCCTGTATCTAGAGTAGTTGTATCACCCGTGTGACTCTTTGCCCGGAGCTGCGGTACGTCCCGTGTGTTTTCGTGTCCGGAGCTACGGTTTTATTTTGGACAGCCCACGCATCGAACATTGTCTTTAAACTGTGTCTCACTTGGTTGGTTATGCTAGATTACACCGTCGTTGCACTTTCTTCTTTCTGTTATACTTGGCATATTATATTTTTGTACCTTGTTACGTCCCTCTGAGGACCTGGTTCCCTTCCAGGTTTAGGCGAGGAAGATTACCCAGAGGAGTACGGACCGGAAGCATATCCGGCAGCAGGACCCATTGCCGAGGACGAGGTAATCCCTAGGACTTCGCCTGATCTCTGGTAGTGACTTTATCCTTGGGACGGTATTACTATCTAGCTATCTGATGTCGTTCCAAGTTATCTCATTGCTTACTTTCATTTCGGTATTTGTACTAGCAGGTTTGTTCCCATGTGACTACTCTAGTATTTGTACTATGATACATTTTCTCGTGACATTTCCTTTCTGCACATTAGTAGTTGTGATTACCTCTATCTGCTCTTATATCTGTTGCCTGTGGATGAGATTTAGATTTACTATTTATGTGTTATGTGTCTGGTTATTCATTATACTTTACAGCTTAGGTGCACTCCGACGGGCCCATTAGATTGGGATGACCGCCGAAGTGTGCTGCTGGCCATTGCCACGTGACTCAGTTCCTTATCTTTGGAACCGGGGCATGACACTCCACAATGGTCTATGCTACAAAACTAGCAAGGGACCAGGTCCTCAGAGGGACGTAACAAGGTACAAGAAACAGCAAGCCAAAGTAAAACAGTATAATGCCACATACACAAGGGTAAACTAATGTAACCATCTAAGTGATATGCACGTGAAAGCATCACTCGTACTCAGGCTGAAACCACTACAGGCTCTGTGTCAGGGAGCCCATAGCAACAAATAATATCACGTAATCCAGTATAGGTGCCAAAGCACCTCCAGTAGTATAGTATATATAGAAATAATCAGCATGTAGTATGGTGTGTCTTTTCCCACCCAATGTAACCTCACGTCTTATATCCACGATATCTCATGTCCATAACACGCAATAGCATGACCTCTAGCTAGTACAATGAGTCATAATATGTAAGTATCATATGACGAATCCTGTAAGCCTACACAGAATCACCATGAATAACTCAAGAAAGATTCTGTCACATGAATAGTGTCAAGTGTCCTATGGTATGACGTACTTGGTAAAGCAACCACGTAAAAATAGGATAATAGAATCAACTCTCTAAATGACGTTACACGACTTCGCGTACGGCATCGACACCCGAATCTTGTTCGGACGCTAAGCAACGTCTCACGGTCCTAGGTTGAGCAGGCACATCACAAGAATATATAAAATGAAACATGAGTCGATAATATAATAGGATTTACTACAAGTTGGCAAGGTACACTTGCCTGGAACTCCAAGCTGATAATACAAAGAACCTGCTCTCGAATCTACGCTCATGCGATCCCAATAGCCTAAATATATAATGTCATAAAATCAGTCACTATAACACGGTTCACTAAGCATGCACAAGAGTACAACTACTCTAAGTCATTAATCATTAGACAATTAGGGTCTAAATTAATCAAGGATACAACTTATACAATGCTATCAGTTATTTAGAGTCTAAAATAATTAGGGGTTCTAAAAAAGTAGGTTGGCTAAGGTTCACTAGTCAAGGACCAAGAAAGTGTGTAATCACTAAGCCTACTAGTCACATAACATCATCAAGCCTCATAAACATGGTTATAACGAAGGTTCATATAGGTACTAGGTGTTATCACACTAGATTTTTATATACAATATATCATCAACCTTGGTATTCGCTAAGTGTCAAACTATGTTAACCAACCTAGGGTTAGTTTTGTATTAAAGCATGCACATGAGCGTTAACAATAGGTCAAGTTAGGGTCATCACAAACAATCACATACTTTATTTTTCAAGTATATCTATTCATCCAACTATATAAAACTCTCGTTCTACTACAAAATGTCAAGTATACATAGACAAGTCAAATCTGAATTTATAATAAGATCATGGCATATACCTCATTCCTAACTTGTATTTGTCATGAAATATGTGTGCAAACACTACTAAAACTAGTGAAAACCCTAGCATGACATCTTCTACATTCTAACATAGTGTTTATAAACAATAAAACTAGCTATCACAAAACCTATGCAAAGTGCACTACTAGTTGCACAATACTTAATCATGTCTCAACCATACATTTATTTATATATAACACCCTAAAAAAACTTATATATTCTAAAATTTAGTGACAATTGGAATAAAAATTATATTTTGCAAGTGGTTGCTTGGGTTTTAGATCATGGCAAAGTGAATAGGACAACAAGTGCATAAATAACATTCAAGTCTAGACATGAGAAGTAATAAGTGTTCTTGGTGTAATATCATAAAAAAATATGAATAGAAAGTGGGTAAAATTTAATAGGGATATGAATTACATGTAGAAAGATTTAAGTAGGAGGAGTTGGATCTCTTACCAAAGTAAAATGGGAAGGCAAAAGAGGGTTGTGCACTGCTTAAACAAATCTGTCCAGATTTGGACACTTTGTCTCGTAGCTGTTTTCCATGGCTTCAAAACATTTCTCCAAGTACTTTGGATCTTAGATATATTAGGGGAGAGGTAGAGGATGAGGATAGGGTGGTTGTTGAAGGGGTTTTGGTACTGGAAGTTGTGGCAACAAGGTGTTGAAGTGGTGGTATTGCTGGCGGATTCAGCAGGGTATCTTCGTTTTGTAGGGTATATTTGGAGGAGTTGGGGGATGATTTAGGTGCTGAGTTATAAATAAAACTTATTAAATAGAGGTAGTGGAAGAATATTTGGGTACTGTGGTGGTGGTTTGGAGGCTATGGAGGTGGTGGAGTGGCCTGAGAAGAGGATACACTGAATTCGGATTCAGCCTGGACACCTCTGATGGAGGGATATTTTGAGAAACTTAGAGTGAATTTTGATGGAAGTTTTGTGAAGAGAAAGTAATAAGGACAAGTAGAAGAAGAAGCATACAAAATTTAAGAGAAATATACTTACTATGGAGGTAGATAGGGCCGGATTGGTGGGGGTGTTGCTGAATTCAGATTCAGCCTGGGTAGGGTTGGATAGATGGAGGTGTGGAGGGAGATAGAGAAGGAATTTGGAGATGGTTTGTGAAAAAAAAATGTGAGAATAAAAGTTAGAAAAAGTTTTTTTTTTAGGTGGTTTGAATGGGGGAGGTGAAGAGAGAGAGATTATGGACAGCCTAGTGGGGAGGAGAAGGGTTTGGAGTTACCAATGGGATAAGAAAATGTCACAAGTTATAACCCCTTCCCTTTCACATTCCACCCTAATGATTTAATAAACACATGGCTATCCAAAACTGAAATAATGTTTAATATGGATGGTCAAACCTAGCTTAGTCAACCTAGGTTAAGTCCAACTACTTCTAGTTGGGTCAGGTTCGGGTCGTTGCGGTTTAGTTTGACTAGGTTGGTCCGATTCACTAGAAAATTGGTCATTTGTGACTATTGAGGGTAGGTAGCACATAGAGTTCAATAAAGTGGGACACAGGTATCATGTGTGTCTTAGACCTAGTTTAGATCATGATCATGCATTAGGTCAAAAGAATTGGTCGAAATTGGATCTCCAACTTAAATTAGAATGGCCAATGGTTGCACTGTAGGTGCTAGAAATTAAATTTTTGACCTGAATATTTTACATTAAAAATAGAGCACAAGAAGATGTGTTTGAGTGGGATATGATAATCATAAATTAAGGTGGGCTCGTCTAGATCATGCATATAAATTTTGTTTGGAGATAATGGCTAATGTTGTGCTCCTAAAAATTAAAGCTACGAAAAATATTTTTAAAGGATAATTTTGTTTACTTAATACTAATTAATAATAAAAATAATAATTTTAAATATTATATTAAATTAAAATAACTAAATCTCTAAGTTAAGGTTTTACACTTGGTGACCTAACGATCCCGAATACTTTCATGTTCAAACTTGCACGAAATGACTATTTGATAGTCTTTAAGTGAATCATGTTCTATGTGTCGTATTTCTGGCCATGGTATGAATCTACGAAACAAGCATTAAAATATAATATGCTCTACGTGGCGATCATAGCAAATATGTGAAGTAGTACAGTACGGGGAATATGCTGATAATCTACTTGAAACATAAACCCTTACACTAGTACGAGTCTAAATGGTTAGTGCGAGGATTGAAATATTGCGGAGGCATGTAGAGCGGCGCATATAGAAATCTATCAAGTTACTTCTTTTCCATGTTCTACACAAGCAGTACAAGATGTGATTATTTCCTTAGCTAAGTGTGTTGTATTCTTTGTGTAACGTCCCGCTCCAAACGGTTACTTATGGAACACTAAGCTGCTTCGACTCGGTTGAGAATCGAGTCTCGGGAAAACCTTACCGCCAAATCAACACGGACGAAGTGCAATGAACCCTTCGAATTGATCGAACGGCTTCTATTGAAATAAATCCAAGAGTTTTCGTTGGTTGCTTTGCTTCTTGGTTTTGTGTTGCTTTGTGTTTTGAGTTGCTTTCGATGACTTGGTTTTCATGATTTCTCCTTCTCGCTTGCGCGTTCTTTTCGAATCGTAAGGGAAAAAGATCGAAGTATGCTAATCAAGTATTGTCGCATTTTTAGGACGCATAATCAAAGAGTGAACGTCGCTTAAGGCTTCCCTATCCTCTTATTCGATTCATTCGGTGGGTGGCTTATGCCCTTCGATGAATCCTTTAGTCTGCATGCCTAATAAAAAGAATCTCTAGTTCACATGAATTTTTTGCCTCACTAAAAAGATAAGCTAAAAGAGAAAGAAAGTATTGCATGCTTCAAGTATTGAACTGCTAACTTACTAGTTGCTTATTGAATTCTTATTTGTCCCTTGTATGCTGTGCATTGAGTATTGTGGCTGGAAAACTTTGGACTTGATCTAGAAAATAAGAAGAAGAGATAGACTTGTTTGGGCATTGTTCATCAGTTGCATGATAGCATATTTTTCTGATAGGACTTGCATTCATGCATTTGGTCAGGACAACTTGTGCACAAGAATTATCTTTCGAGCGGTCCCTGGGGCACTGGGGATCGTTCGGCCTGGGAGAGATCTAGATACCCTGAGGCTTGAATGTCCTTATTTAGGGGAGGGTAGACCCGTCCATTAGTGAGATGGACTTGTATGTCCCAACTGCTAATCCCGTGGAGGGGACCATCATGTAGTTAGGGCGCATTCTAGGTTTACCTTCTTGCATACCTAACACTTGATACCTATATTGATTCATAAGTTATTCATATGCAAATTGTGGCTAACTTGTGTGTCTGCTGCAGGGATAACCGCTCGGCTGTGGGTAAGAATTATCATATGCATATGCTATATATCGTCTATGTTTTCTTGCATGACTTGTTAAAAAGAAACTAGACAACCAGAAAGATCACCTAATAATGCTAGCTTCATCTGCTTACTTAGTATGGATTTCTAAGGTGAGTTTGTCCACGGTCGCTCACCAGTACATGTGTTAGTACTGACCCACGTTTGTGGGCAAATATCCAGGTACTGGAAGCGAGAGTTTGGCAAGCATCTTGAATCTGAATCAGCGTGTGCGCACTCTTCCATAGGACTGTGTTCGTGCTGCTTCCTCCGTTGCTTTTCACTCCAGTGGGCTACTCCTCTTCTGCTAGATATTTTGGATTATTTTGGTCCTACTACAAGGATGTAATGTAATGGACGTTGTGGCTAGTTTTGGGAATATAAAAAGAGTTGTAAGCCTTCTAAGGCATATTTTGTAACTCAGCCAAGCAAGCACTTGTAATCCAAATCTTCAGTATTCAATAAAATGAAAGTATTTTGTGTGCTATCAATTATGTTCAACTTTGGTTCTCTGCATTTATTCTGTGCCTATATATGTATATTTTCGTCTCTCTTGTGTCTTGTGCAGGTACGTTGCCTGGTGCAAGCGCAACTTAGGCTTGCACGGCATCGCGCCCAAGCGAGGACGAATGGTTCCGTAGGGACCAAGCGAGGACGATCGGCCCCTACGGGATCGGGGCGCGACAGGTGGTATCAGAGCATGGTTCTACGCCTTTGGCCTCTTCAAATATCGTTTTCGAAAATGATATAAGTTTTCAAGCGATTTCAAAAGTCCCGAATTTCAAAATTTGATTTCGAATCTATAAGAAGTAAATCGAGAGTATGAAAGGTCCCTAAGAGTATGAAAAACCCAACGTCCCATGCAATAAGTCCATAATACGTTATGAGACTAATGCAAGCTACTTTCTTTTGCAACAAAGATGACAAAAACAGGTGCTAGTAACCCTGAGACATCGCGCGCAACTAGCGTGAGCGATGATCAAATGGATAGGCTGATTGCAATATTAAAGAATCAAAATGATCGTCATGCTGCGCAACAGGAACGATTTGAGGCTCAGCAGCAACGAGCTGATGCTAGAGCCTTGGCACAACAACAACAACAGCTTGACTCTCTGACTCAAATTATGACAATACTAGTAGCACACAGTGGTGCATCGGGAACCGCTGCAACACCTATGACTGCCCCGACCATGCCTCAAGGAGCAGGATTAGCAGAAACAAATGAGCCTCATCGTGCGGCCGGAAAGTCTATCTTTAAAGGCACTGAGTTTCTGAAGTTGAACCCTCCGGAGTTTGAAGGCAGGACCACGCCGGATAAGGTGATGGACTGGATCGCAAAGATGGAGAGCTTGTTTAGCTTTGCTTCAATACCTGCGAACAAGAGGGTGGCGTGTGCAGATATGCAGCTGCGGTTACGTGCACACGATTGGTGGGAAGTGAAGAAAACAGATCTAGCTACCAAGCATCAGGATGGTAGGATTACTTAGGGAATGTTCAAGGAAGCATTCCTTGCACATTATCTTCCGCCAGCTGTCAGGCAGAGAAAAGAAGACGAGTTTACCGAACTTAAACAAGGGAACATGTCCGTCGAAGATTATAAGTCAAAATTTTCCAAACTTGCTAAGTTCGCTAGCTCGATAATTCTCGATGAGGGAGCCCGCACACATCGGTTCATAAAAGGCTTAAACGATAATCTGAGAAAAGATGTTATGAACCGGGAGTGCAAAACGTACATCCAAACATTTGAGGCAGCCGTGTAGAATGAGCAGTTTACGCCACAAAGTGCTCCAGAAAAGGCACCGGCTCCTCGAAACCCTCCTGCTAAAAGATACCATAACGGAGAAAAGAAAACAGCGGGCGAGCCGCGCCCAGGTTCTACGTGCAGTTACTGTGGCAAATCAGGCCATACCGTGGATATTTGTCGTGCTGCAAATAATGAGTGTTTTAACTGTGGGCAGAAAGGGCATCTGGCAATGAACTGCCAAAACACGAGGGTTCCGCCGCCATACAAGAATGGGAACAACAATACTGCTCAGGTTGAGACTCAGACCCCTCCGGGTCCTGCTCTGGAACCAACTGATCAGATAAGGAGGCCGAGAGTTTATCAGTTGAATATTGAGCATGATGAGAGTGGACACGATGTTGGTGAGTCTTATTCCTTTGAACTCTTGATTGCTTGATCCTTGCCTCTTTGATCTCTTAAGTTTCGAGGACGAAACTTTTTCTCAGTGGGGTAGTATGTAACGTCCCGCTCCAAACGGTTACTTATGGAACACTAAGTTGCTTCGACTCGGTTGAGAATCGAGTCTCGGGGAAACCTTACCGCCAAATCAACACGGACTAAGTGCAATGAACCCTTCGAATTGATCGAACGGCTTCTATTGAAATAAGTCCAAGAGTTTTCGTTGGTTGCTTTGCTTCTTGGTTTTGTGTTGCTTTGTGTTTTGAGTTGATTTCGATGACTTGGTTTTCATGATTTTGCCTTCTCGCTTGCGCGTTCTTTTCGAATCGTAAGGGAAAGAGATCGAAGTATGCTAATCAAGTATTGTCGCATTTTCAGGACGCATAACCAAAGAGTGAACGTCGCTTAAGGCTTCCCCATCCTCTCGTTCGATTCATTCGGTGAGTGGCTTAGGCCCTTCGATGAATCCTTTAGTCTGCATGCCTAATAAAAAGAATCTCTAGTTCACATGAATTTGTTGCCTCACTAAAAAGATAAGCTAAAAGAGAAAGAAAGTATTGCATGCTTCAAGTATTGAACTGCTAACTTACTAGTTGCTTATTGAATGCTTATTTGTCCCTTGTATGCTGTGCATTGAGTATTGTGGCTGAAAAACTCTGGACTTGATCTAGAAAATGAGAAGAAGAGATAGACTTGTTTGGGCATTGTTCATCAGTTGCATGATAGCATATTTTTCTGATAGGGCTTGCATTCATGCATTTGGTCAGGACAACTTGTGCACAAGGATTATCTCTCGAGCGGTACCTGGGGCACTGGGGATCGTTCGGCCTGGGAGAGATCTAGATACCCTGAGGCTTGAATGTCCTTATTTACGGGAGGATAGACCCGTCCATTAGTGAGATGGGCTTGTATGTCCCAACTGCTAATCCCGTAGAGGGGACCATCATGCAGTTAGGGCGCATGCTAGGTTTACCTTCTTGCATACCTAACACTTGATGCCTATATTGATTCATAAGTTATTCATATGCAAATTGTGGCTAACTTGTGTGTCTGCTGCAGGGATAACCGCTCGGCTGTGGGTAAGAATTATCATATGCATATGCTATATATCGTCTATGTTTTCTTGCATGACTTGTTAAAAAGAAACTAGACAACCAAAAAGATCACCTAATAATGCTAGCTTAATTTGCTTACTTAGTGTGGATTTCTAAGATGAGTTTGGCCACGGTCGCTCACCAGTACATGTGGTAGTACTGACCCACGTTTGTGGGCAAATATCCAGGTACTGGAAGCGAGAGTTTGGCAAGCATCTTGAATCTGAATCAGCGTGTGCGCACTCTTCCATAGGACTGTGTTCGTGCTGCTTCCTCCGTTGCTTTTCACTCCAGTGGGCTACTCCTCTTCTGCTAGATGTTTTGGGTTATTTTGGTCCTACTACAAGGATGTAATATAATGGACGTTGTGGCTAGTTTTGGGAATGTAAAAAGAGTTGTAAGCCTTCTAAGGCATATTTTGTAACTCAGCCAAGCAAGCACTTGTAATCCAAATCTTCAGTATTCAATAAAATAAAAGTATTTTGTGTGCTATCAATTGTGTTCAACTTTGGTTCTCTGCATTTATTCTGTGCCTATATATGTATATTTTCGTCTCTTGTGTCTTGTGCAGGTACGTTGCCTGGTGCAAGCGCAACTTAGGCTTGCACGGCATCGCGCCCAAGCGAGGACGAATGGTTCCGTAGGGACCAAGCGAGGACGATCGGCCCCTACGGGATCGGGGCGCGACAGGTGGTATCAGAGCATGGTTCTACGCCTTTGGCCTCTTCAAATATCATTTTCGAAAATGATATAAGTTTTCAAGCGATTTCAAAAGTCCCGAATTTCGAAAATTGATTTCGAATCTATAAGAAGTAAATCGAGAGTATGAAAGGTCCCTAAGAGTATGAAAAACCCAACGTCCCATGCAATAAGTCCATAATACGTTATGAGACTAATGCAAGCTACTTTCTTTTGCAGCAAAGATGACAAAAACAGGTGCTAGTAACCCTGAGACATCGCGCGCAACTAGCGTGAGCGATGATCAAATGGATAGGCTGATTGCAATGTTACAGAATCAAAATGATCGTCATGCTGCGCAACAGGAACGATTTGAGGCTCAGCAGCAACGAGCTGATGCTAGAGCCTTGGCACAACAACAACAGCTTGACTCTCTGACTTAAATTGTGACAACACTAGTAGCACACGATGGTGCATCGGGAACCGCTGCAACACCTATGACTGCCCCGACCATGTTTCAAGGAGCAGGATTAGCAAAAACAAATGAGCCTCATCGTGCGGCCGGAAAGTCTACCTTTAAAGGCGCTGAGTTTCTGAAGTTGAACCCTCCGTATATATATATATATATATATATATATATATATATATAATTAATTAATTAATTAATTAATTAATTAATAATTTTTTAAAAAGTTAATAGTACATAAAAAATTATTGAAATTTTTTAAATATGTTATAAGTAACATTACAGGAATTCGAACTCGGCCAACCAAGAAGAATACCTCTCACCTTAACCACATGAGTTACAAGATATTTTTGTTTATAATTAAATAATATTACGTAGCTAACCGTTTTAAGCACTGTATGAAAAGTAGAAATATAGCCATAACTAATTATAATTAAAAGACTCAAAATTATTTTACGTGCGTTTACTAGTAAAGTATAAACTCTCTATGTCAAAATACATTAGGTCCGTGGAGTTGCAGCATGTTAGTTACGATAGGAAACTTCCGTGGAGATGAATACAGTTCGAATCTCCTCTTGGAAACTTAGTTCCTAACCGATGGAATTGACATCAAAATCAAAAATACATTAGGAATCAGACTCAAAATTTACCAAATTAATCAAGGATATAGAGTTTCAACTCTAGGCTTATAAGAATTAAAAGAATAATTGTTTTGGATAGAAAAATAATTAATTGTTAAACGTGGAGAATCTGACATGGGTTCGAGAGAAACCTGAACACATGACAGTTTCCCTCCAGTAGACTAATGTCATGGGGTTGCAGACTAGAAAATAACCCTATTGTTACTCCAAACTAGCACATACACATTCAGCACAAATAATCTCAGTTACATATTTGTCCTCGAGAAACGAGAATTTCCTCAAATGAATGCTTACAGTAACAAAAAACAAACATCCTTGTTAAAAGGATCAAGGGACTCTTTGGTTCCCCGATTTGGCATGTGAAAATGGTCAAAATCAGAATTTCGGACTTCACATGTTTGGTACTTTATCAAACATAAGATTTACTATTCATGTAATAAAAAGTTATACTTTCTCACTCACTTCAACAACCAACCAAACACCAAACTTCTTATAACCTCCACTTCTTCAAAACGATTTTCTACTTCGCTCCACTTCACTGTAGTGCGTACTACGCAAAATGTTGAATTATGGATTTTCCACTTCGCCGAACCAAACAGCTCCAAAGTGCATACAAAGAACAAAAGACACATACTGACGATCTTACAAACAGCAGCTCACCATCAATTCATCCTACTCGAACATTTCATCCAATATTCACAAACAGAAATGAAGTATATTAGAATGCAACAAAGTGGTAATGAGTATCTGGCAGAACAAGCAACCAGAATTATTGACATTATGTAATGAATCATTGAATCACCTTATAGCAAAGATGCCAAACATATGAATACAATTGGCAGTTTCGATAGATTATGCAAAATTTTCTAGACCGCTAACGTACACAACTGAGATCGGTAACAAGTTAATTCTCAAATAAAGAGAAACATAACTGAGAAGCAACATAAACAATCAGCAAGAGCTTAGCAGAAATTCTCAAACATTCCATTGACCAACTGTCACAAAGCGAGGGAAGTTAAAAGGCTAAAAATTCAACCAATAAATAAAAGAACATACATAGATGAGTCTTCTAGGTACGCAACTTGGGCTGGAAGAAGAAAACTGTACAGTACACTGGATGCGTGTCTTGAAGATTGAGATTCAATGCACTAATATCATTCTAAATTCCATGGAAGCATAGCACTTCAACTAGAATGGCAAAGAATACCCACGCAAATACTTAGAATCAACTCCTGACTCGCGAGCTAGAGCAACCCGGCCCGTTCTAGCCACCTACAACAGAGGAAGAAGTTTGATCAAAGTAATGACTTATATTTTCTTGGGAGAAAGAAATAAAGCTACAAAACAACAAATAGTGAAAGAAATAAAGCTACAAAATCGACAACAGTTATCATGCAATGTTACAACACCTTTTTAAAGTTCTGGCAAATACATGCTCAAGTAGTAGATACAGCGCCCAATTAAAAGAATAGATTCAATTTAAAGAATAGAGGATAAGTTGATTGTATGCTTGGACTTCCAAACTCCTAGTTCATAATTCTAGATAAACTGAAAACAGCGGTAGAAATCGAACATGAAAAACTGGTGTTTTGAACTGTTGTTGCCAACAAATTAAATAAGATCGAAAAAGACTCCAAGTTTAACATCTTTTACAGTTAATAGATTTAAACATTAGGGGTTTAGGTTGAGAAGCAAACCTCACAGATGCCGTAGGGCTCCAATAATCTCTGCAATGCGACCATCTTGTCGAAGTCTCCAGTAAGCTACATTAGGGAGGAAAGGAAAGAACATTATATAAAGCACAATTGATTTTTAATTGTATAACAGGCATGTTTCTGAGATACAGCAAGACCTGTACAAAAGGACTGCTTAGGCAATCAACTCCAATGCCACATGTAGAAAAGATATCATTTTGAACCATTAAACAAGTAGCCATATAACCTTGGAAGCACGGACACTCCAAAAATGTGGGACATGTCAAGTCGGACACATATCGTGCACACCCTGGACACACCAAAATACACTAGGACACCAAAATAGCTGCCATGTTTGGTGTCTACATACCCTTGTCGTGTCATGGTGTATCCGTATCTGTGCAACATAGATATAACATTGCTCAAGATACTTCTTCCAAAAGAGTTGCACTGGACTGATGAAACCTAATAGATCTCATATTTCAATGTGACAGTAACCCTTGGAGTGGTTAATTTCAACTCTTGTAGGATGGACCTGTGTGTTTGGAAATAAAATTGATGAATGGCTTGGATCCAAAGGGAACGCGAAAACAATGTATTTGAATTATAAATATAAAAAAATCAGGAACAACTAAACAAGCAGTTGAAATACTGAATGTAGGTGTTACAGGCTGACCATTTAGATCTAAGCTTTATCATATCCACAATTCATTAACAATCACCATTACTACCAGAACCACCTGAACAAACAATACAGTTCTTTGAGAAACATATGACCAGACAATTGGATATCTACTAACAGTCGAATAATCTAATCGGAACACTTATAATAGGATTAGATCTGGATGGATAAGGAGAACTGCTAATTAGGTAGTATTTTGCACATGGTGATGTCAAGGGAATATCTTCTAGAAGGACCAACTAAACTGCAGATGGTCCTAATAAAATGGGGCGGAAAAAAAACTGTGTGGTGTCTTTGAGATCAGTGACAATTTAGTAGTTTCCAATATTGGATTGTCCATAATGTTGAGTAACAAAGCAGGCTAATGAATAATGTATGAGGTTTGTGATGAAACTGAGTGAGATAGGCTTTCACAATAAGTTCAAATGAACTTCAGCAAGTCAAGGAGCTCTTATTTTTGCAGAAAATTCAGAAGTGTTGGACTCGTGGCTTCAAGGTGAGAGTATGAGTCTACGACTTTTATGATAAGAAGCCTATGAAATTTATACTAACTACTTAAACTGCTTTTATGATATATCAGTTGGTTAACATTGAGTTAATGGTACTCGTCTCTTTGTTCGTTAGTTCTCACTAAGGGAACAAGGTGGGAAACTGGGAATTGTTGCACCATTTAGTCTAAAAAATACTGACTCAAGAAATTCCAAAAGATTGAAGGCCAAAAGCTTGACAAGATGAACTAGCAAAAAGCCTGCAAAGTGTTGGATCACCACCGACCAAGAGAAATATATCATAACAAGGTGTTGAACACTTGACTGTTGATGCAAACCATCAAGAACTTTGGGGGCTTCATTTTGACATTACTGCTACTGATAAGTGTGACAAGGTTTTAAAAAGCACAAGACGCACTTGAGGAGCAAGGGTCCTTTGGAGCCTAGGCCTATGTTATCTGGACTCTGGTACGGGTGTCGGGTACATGTAGATATCCAAGAGTCGGGTCCTTCAAACTCATAATTGAAAGATACGCGGGCTCGGCTAAAAATTATCCAAAATTTGCGTACGGATACGGAGAAATGGCTATATAATATATATATATTGCAACTCATTTTGATGTTCCCCTTATACTGTAATTGTTTCTCCTTCTTTGGCACATTCACCATATTAAATTTGCATGCCATAAATATGCATGCTAACACATTCACCTTCTTGCATTAACTCCCTTGATTAACAACTTTTGGACCCTTCAACTACTCAAGAAAAAGGGAGATGACAATTGTCACTAACTCCTTTTTCCAAATACCTTTTTTTCTCAAAATGAGTCTACAACTCCCAAGATACAATTGCATAGAGCTCCAACATTTGCCAAAATAATTCCTTTACTGTCCCAAGAACTTTATGGCAGCTGTCAATAACTCTTTTCCTTGACAATTGACAGAGTTCTCCAAGGATTTTTAAATGGAAACTCTAGTTATCAATAACTCTTCTTCTTCATCTATCTCGTCTGATTGTCATCATGGAGGATCCGATCCGGTACCTGTGTCATGTCGGATTGACACTGGTATGTTGCCTTAAAGTGGTGAGTTCGGATAACATATGTCAAAACCACATTAACCGGAATTCTAAAAATCTAAACCAAAATCGAACCGAAATTAGCTATAATCGAAACCGAACCGATGTAATCGATTCGGTTTATTAGGTTGGACTATTTTTATTGTTTAATCGGCTGGGTCTAAAGTTGGGATTATGGCTAAAGTATATTAAAAAAATAATTTATATACATACAATTGTAGTATTTCATAGTTGGGTCCAAAGTTGGACTAACTCTTAAAATACCAAAGTTGGGCTTCAATAAACATGCATAGAATTGTAGTTTTCAATAAATACATAAAAATATACACATTTTTAATCATAAAATATCCATAGAATCGAGGATATTTACATAATGCATAATTTCATAAGTTTTGGTTTTCGGTTTTGGACAACCCAAAACCAAACAAGAAATTTTAGTATTTTCAAAACCGAATCCGAAAATTTTTTTTTTTTCAAACCGAAACGAATCTCTTATTCGGTTCGGTCTGATTCCAAAACCGAATAATGCTCACCCCTAGGGCCAAGGGGTAGGGTTAAATATAAAGCAACGGTTTCAGTATCGGTTCAATGGTTTCAGCAGTTCCGGTATCGATTTTTGGCTGATACTTAAACCTTCATAGATAGTTCGATGTCTCTATTTCTCCTCTCTTGCTTCTCTTTTGTTATTCTACCTTTACAGCTTTTGTATGTACTTCTTAATTTGCACTAGTAACTGAAATTGCATCCAATCTAGCTTGACAATCACATAATCATATGATCCATATCACAGCTAGTGTTACAAAGGGAACTAGAACAGACAAACAACTACAACATAAATTCTTGCTAATGAACAGGAAAGTTTGTGATAATAACATATCTTTCCCTTGGTAGAAATGATTGCCAAAAGATACTTATATAACCAATACAATTACATAAGACAAGCCTCCACGTTTGGGTTGAAGGTAAGGTTTTGATCTTTATGTTTGTTCTGCTGCCGACGTGGGTTGGGTTTGGGATTGCTTATCATGGCTTCTTCTACTTATTTTTTGAAAAGCAGTCCCAAAAGCTGTTTTGTAACTACACCTTATCAATTTATTTTTTGAAATCTAGTTCAATTTTGGGGCAGATTTTGATAGCAGGTAGGAGGCCTGTTATCAAAAGCTGCTGCTGCTTTTTGAAAGCAGCAGTAATCCCAAACCAGGCTTTAGCTACAGTTTATCCACCCTAGAACTTCTTGCATCTGCCTATTTGAAAAAATAACATATCTGACAATAAAAGATGGTGAAGTTTGTCTTCCAGAAAAGGTCAAAATATGAAATGGATCCACTACTTGATATGATAGAATGAGAGAGACGGGAGATAGTGTGTAAACAGAAAACATGACAACAAAAAGTAACTTGTCATGAGGATCCTGGAAACCTGCTTTCTCATGCACCCTTACACAATGTATTTGACTTACTGAATACTGATACGACAGATATATTGTTGAAAGAAAAAAAAATGCTCAATTGATAAATTATGTTGCCCGACTTCTTCCATCTTTGCATGTTACACAAGGAATTTGTATCCACATGAGATGGCGAAAGAATGTCTTATAAATTATATACTAAAACAAAATTAAATTCAAAATGTTACCTGAAGTGTGACTGTATGATCAGACACATCAACAGCCTTAGCTCGGAAAATATCCGCAATGTCTAGAATGTCCCTCCGAGCAGCAGTATTAACAGCAACTTTTATTAGCATAAGCTCTCTTTCAGCAAATGGCATGTGGGTCAAATCTTGAACCTATTCTCGTGAAAGAAGGCAACATTAACTCATTTATTGTTAGCATTCAGCATATGAATGTGTTAGAAAGTATCATTTATACTGCACCTCATGGACATCAATGAGCTTGTATATCTGTTGGATTAACTTGCTAATTGATTCATCAGTTCCGGGAACAACAGTAGTTATGCGAGAGATTCCTTCCTTTTCAGCTGAACCAACAGCAAGACTCTGCAAAGATAAAGTTGTCCAGTGAGTTTGCAGCCATTAAATACACAACGAAAATTGTGTGTGTGTGTGTGTGTGTGTGTGTGTGTGTGTGTGTGTGGTGGTGGTGGTTGGGGGGGGGGAGGCGTGTCGAGATAAATGTAAGGTAGAAGAAACCTGAATGTTGTAACCTCGTCGAGAAAATACGCCAGTTACGATGTTGAGAACTCCAGGACAATCATTTACAAGGATGGATAATGTGTGCGAACAAAGGCCACCTGACTGTAGCAACATAAATTATGCATTATATAAGTCATAAGCTAGATGCAACAAGGAAACTTTATATCTTCATTACTTCTTAAAAGAATCTCTGTATCCTTACCCTTATCAAAGAATATTTATATCTTTCCCCTTCTTCCATAAGTATCCTTACTTTCTTAGTGAATTTTTTTGAACTATATCTCTTTGATTGCATAAGCTTAACCTGCTTAAGATAATAAGGTTTTTCCCCTTTCTGACACTTTTAAGTATACATGGCAAGTCTAGACTCATCATCAGGAACTTGCCCAGGTAGAAGGTTGATGTCATGTTGACAACCTGAAGTTCAGGGAACTTTATGGGGAGCCTTCTCATCAGAACTTAGTGGACCCATTCTGATGGGAAAAGGCTTAGATGGTGATGATAGATAATGATAAAGTAAATATCTTACATTCATATAGTCTTCCCTTGCTACAAATTGTAGCGACCAAAATCTTATTAACAACTGAATATTACAATATCAGGTGCATTATTCTATGCACAGCGTTCAAAACCATCATCAGGCAGATGGAAAGACCATGGAAAGTGAATAGCAAAAGCACAAAGTTCAGGTATAGTCACTCAGAATAATGCTAGGGTATGTTTGGTTTGCAAGAAGTAATGGGATTTGGGCGACTTTATGGAAGTGGTCTGGATTTGATCCACTCTTCCCTTTGGTTTGCTAGAAGTGGGAAGAAAAAGTGGCCTAGCAATAATTGTCCCCATTTTCTCCATTTCAACTTCCTCCAAAAGAGAGAGAGAGAGAGAGAGAGAGAGAGACAGAGAGAGAGTTGATTGGAACTTGCTAACCTTTATTTTTTTAGTACTATCAAATAATTAGTTAATATTACTCAACATTAAGTAAATAGTTAGGTAACTAAGATCATTGAATAACAACTTTCAAAAACATCAAAAAAAATTAATTAATAAAATTAATGAATATTCGTAACAAATTAATAATAAGTAGTTTTTTCCATAGTTTGAAGTATCGGCCGATACCGATCCGATACGGCCGATACCGATACAGTTTGGCATGTCCCAATCCGATACGATACCGACTGATACCCGATACTGACCGATACCGACATTAGAGGTCTCTTTTTCGGTCAATTCGGCAAAAAAAATTGAATTAAAAAGACCAATTAGCAAGGGTGTAAAAGCATAGTAAGATTGTAAAAGCATATAAAAGAGGAAAACTTATCTATCGCATATAACTCAATCGACAAGGGTGACTACTATTTCATTCAATTTCAAAAGTACTAAGAAACAACACTGAAAATACTTTAAATTATGCATAAATGTATAAAATATATTTTCTAAAATGTTAATAATTTACTAATAGTTGTTTGCTTCCCGATATCAAAAAATTCGATACTCCGATCCGAAATCGCTGATACTACCGATACTGCCGATCCCGATACTTGTAGGAATGGTCCGATACCGATTCCGATACCGATACTTTGAACCTTGGTTTTTTCTTCTTTCTTATCTTTCACAAGTCAGAAATGCAAAAGCATAATGCTACAGGTAAATCATCATCGCCTTTTAATAAATATATATATTTAATTAGTATAAATTAGTGGTAACCATAAGTAACTAAGATTTTTAAATATTAATTTCCAACAACTAATAGTGCTTAGTTAAATAAAAATATTAAGATAATTAATTAGGATATTATCATATTACTTATATAATTAATTAATTATTAAGATAATTAACAGATATCATCACTTACTATATTATAATGTCATTTTTTTACTTTCCCACTTCCGTCCATATTTGGTATCCAAACACAATTTGGAGGATAGAGTGGACAAGTGTAAGAAAGTCCATGTACTTTCTACACTAGAATTCCAACTTTCTCACTTCCCTCACACTACTTGCAAAAACCAAACAGGCCCCTAAAACCTAAAGTGTTTTCCAGATAACACTTTACACTCATTCGCAATCATGTGATCTCATAATTGGTATCAAAAAATTTAAAATATAAATAAAAACTAATGCTCGCCAAAATTCTCAGTCTCCATCTGAAAGACAAGTCTGCACCAAAACAAGAACGAGAGGACATAAAGTACTTACATCGTCATCATGTAGAATACCCCAATGCGCATCAAGAATTTGATTCATTGAAAAAACATTATAAGGCTCCACAGGGTATACATCACCCTGCACATATATAACGTTACAATTAAAGGCATGTATGCCAAAGTCACAGGATTAATAATCCCATCAAATAAGAAAAATATATTACATATATTGCTTCATTACATTTGAGCAAAAGAATATAGTGAACTGAACTGACATAAGGCATTCTTTCCTGTTTAGTGCTGTTGCATTTCACTTTATCAGTTGTGACAAAAATGTTAGGAAAAGAAAATGGAAGTGAATTATCCATGTTGAAGGAAGCACGAATACAAAGTCAGTGTTGTGCCGTATTCTGTCCATGTTGAACACTTATTTGACATGACACTCCAAAATACACTAGGACACAGCAGAAATAGTGTCCTGTCCATATATAATGGCACATCGTAGTTGTGGCCATGCAAAATAATCTATATTGCTTTCTTAATCCCCCATGCATAAGCAACACATGCGGTATTAGTCTTGTCAATATCTGACAACTAGCCAGTTACTTGAAATTAGGAAGACTTTTAGTTGTAAACAAACTGCAGTGAATTGGAAAAAATGCCCAAATTGCAGTGTGTCCTATTCATGAAGGGATATTTACCTATTATCATAATGGAGACAGTGATTGACAATGAACTTTTTAGTATAGTTGATGTGACCGTTATTATAAATAGTGGGGGAGCCACAATTTTAGTTCAGGTGAGGGCAAGGAATACTTCACTGCGAAGTAACTGAACTCTAAAATCTTACAACAGAAAAAATTCAAATAGACAACAAACTTGGATGAATAAATAAATCTTCAAAATAAGCATTTTTGCTTAAAAGAAAACTGAGTTACCATAGGAGGATTTTACTCTAGAAAAAGTTAACTTTAGATAGCACTTCTTTTACATAGTAATTTATAAGGGTTGGCGTTTTGCAACTAGCTTGCAAGCGCGGACACTCCGAATTGGTTGTCCATGTTGGGTCGTACTGGAGGCAGACATGTTGGCCACAAAACATACAATCCAAAATACAATAGGTCAAACCAAAAATCAATTGGAAAAGAATGATAGATAACAGGTACATACTCCAGATGACAGTTCCGGGTCGTCAACAATTGCTTTATCTGTAGACCTAAGAAGTGGACTTGCAGAGGTGCCATCAAGGTCAGGATAAGATGCTGCAGAAAATCTCCAAAAGGGTGCAGTTGATCCCATTTTCTCACGCCTCAAAGCAATCTATATGAAGTAGAAGAACTCTAAACATGACAAAATAATGAATTATTGTATTCCTTTTTAACATATGAAATATCAATAACCTTGCCAGTTCTAGCGATTTCTCTGATTCCAAATTTGCTCAGGTTCCTTTGAACTGCAACCATTTTCCCAGGATCTCCAGTTACCTGAATAGTTGACCAATAAAAATATCAACAATTTTGACGCTGTAATATAATAAAATAGTCAATTAAGAATCCAACACAAAAAGGCCACATTGAGAGAATTATAAGTTCAACAATTGTCACCTCAATAGTTAACGAATCTTCTGAAACATCCACTATTTTTGCTCTAAAAATATCAACAAGACCCATGACCTGCATGCTATCTGCTGTCAAATTTCACTCTTGGAAGGAACAGGAACTGATACTGAAGAATGCTGAGAGAAACACATGCATCAAAAACACTAACTCGCAGCAAGAAACATGATCTTCATAAACCAGATGCTAAACTCTACAATAATGATCCGATCTCCTAATGTTGTTGATAATTATCATAACAAAAATGCACATCATATACTAAATGAGGCAACTCAACAAAGTATTTTGCACCCCTGTGACCACTTAAAGCAAAAAAGGAATGGTTGCTTAGCATGGGAAACAGCACTACAAAGCAGCACAGCCAAAATTTCATGAAAAATTTCATGAGGGAATAGCTAACTTCTGTCTTCTTTATTCCAATTACAACACTCGTGCCCAGAATCTAATAGGTTTCATGCAAACAGCAATCTTGAAGTGAACCTGATCATAGAATAGGATCCCCCTACCCCACCCCACCCACAACCTGCCGGAAAAAAAAAAAAAAAAAAATCTAAAGCGGCCATTGCTATTTTTCCTCCTTAGGAAAGGCCTTTAATAGGAAGAATGAAATGGACTTCTTCCCTGAGCGAAGATCTTAACATATTTAAGTCTTTAAGATAATAAAATAAATAAAACATCTTAACCACAGTATTTCTCCATAAATTACTCAAAGGACACTACAAAACATTGTCCATGTCATCACTGTCTTCTTTATTTGCATGACAACTTCTCAACCATTTATCCGTAAATGAAACTCAAAATAAATAAAGCACCATCCATAGGAGTAATTTATGCGACTTAAGATTCACATTCAAGATGTCATCAGCCATAAGGTTTGATATGTCAAAGGAGTGATGAGATGAAGCAGTAAAAATATATGAGGTAATAACATGTCGAATTACAATTGCTCACATCCTTGATAATTAATTACAGTCACAAAAACTAGCAAATAAGATCTCTGCACCTTGGTCCAGATTAAAAAATAAAAAGAAACCATACTTATAAAGTTTCAGGAAACCAATCACATGTCCCATATGCTTGAGATCAATTTTTAAAGGTAATTATAGAACATGTGTCTTGGATATTACATAATCAGCCTTCCTAGGTAACACTGTACAAAGGAACTTACTGTAAGATAAAACAAAACCAGAATAAGGGATCTACATCTCGTGGCAGGAAATGCAACTAACCTTCCTGTCAAAAATTGAATGTAATATCTATAATGCTTAGCTACATGGAAACCCCTTGAAATCCTCTTAACTATTTGAATCCTGAAAAGGCTCACTTCGAAACTAGACTATTTACACTTGCTCCAGTTTTGGCTCTATAAAGAAATTTGAAACTGGTAGGACACACCAGCCAGAGTGGAAACTTCATTCACTTATGTTTCTGCCCAAGCAGGTAAAGGTCAGAGAAACTCTTGCACCAATAAATTACACAGTTTGCTTTTGCGGCTCCAAAATCAAACACATATTTTAACCCTCCGCTTCAAATCATGTTTTATCATAATACACCTCAATTTTTCATTCTTTAGTTTCTAGCTAACATATAACAGAGATTTAACTGACAACTCAGTGTCTTTCTTTTTCTAGAAATATATCTAATAGTTCTCAATTGTGAAACCCTAAATAATAAAAAGTAAAAAGATACTTGTTGCTACTCATCATAGACAAGCCCATGCCCATAGTGTAAACCCCCTGAATTTTCAAAAATATTAAAATTGGATTTTTCGCAATTTTCTGGAATTTTCTAGGAATTTTTCTGTAATTAAACTCAGGGTTTTGAATTATTACATGATTTTGTATTGATAATAAATAATATTAAAATATTATGGAAATAATATTTTTGGGTGTAAAATGGAAAACTGGACTTAGGGTAATTTTCCTGAAATTTATTGGGCCCCGGACCTAATTTAAAACACCTAAAAACTATTTAATAAATTATTTATTTAATTAACTGATTTATAATTATTATTATTATTATTATTATTATTATTTTATTTTATTTTAACCGAGCCTGCCCACTTCCCCCAGCCCGGCCCACGGCCCAGCCCCAACCCGGCCCATCCCCTAGCGGGTCGGGTCGGATCCGCCAGACCCGACCCGAGACCCGCTAGCCCAGCCTCCCCCACGACCCAGTCCCCCCCCCAGCCCGCGTCCGGCGCCGCGCCGCCCGCCGCGTCCTCCGGCGCCACGCCGCTCCGCCTGCTCCGCCCCACCACCTGACCCCCACACCGGCCGCCACGACCCTCGGCCCCTCCGCCTTGCCCGGCGCCACCCTCTCCCTCACTCTCCCTATATAACCCCAGCCCCTGGCCGTCGACCACCACGCCGCCACCCTGCCAGCAGCCGCCCTCCACCGTCGAACCCCTCCGCCGCTGACGCCGCCGCCCTGGGCCGCCTCGCCTCCCCGCTCGACGTCGACGCTCCTCCTTCCCTCGACAGCAGCTCCGGCAACAGCAGCAGCCGAGCACCGCCCACCGGCCGCCGCGTGCCCCAAGCCCCGGTCGTCCCCTCCCCGGTCGCCTCCGGCCCCCTCCGCCTCAGCCCTCCGGCCGGACCCGCCGCATCTCGCCGGAAAACCCTAACCCTAATTCCAATTCTTCGTGTCGTGTCGGACACGACACGGACACGATTTTTCCCGATTTTCGGGTCCTGTTCAGGTACTCATATCTTTCTCCTCGCCCCGTTTTCAATTCCGTAAATTGCGTTGTGAAGCCTGTATGACCCTCTCGGTGCCCGGACAAACCGCTCGGGGCATCGCGTCCTGTGGTGATCGCACACCGCGATCCAAAAACAGGAAAAACCAGACCCTGTTTCACCCCGGAACTGAGTACGCTCCGCCAAACGGGACGACTTGGTCGCGTGCGGTCTTCACAGATACGTGCGCGTCGTTGATACGGACGTGTGGGATTTCGGGGAAGCTGATTCGGGTGTGCGTGGACACCGGAATCAACGCGTATCCGCGGACATCGCCCCGTATCCGACTTTTCTGCAATTCACCCTAACTTTGAGTACACACGTCGGATCGAAACAAAACTTGCGCCATCGGACTCGTAGCGATACGTTGGTCCTGTGACCCAAGTTTGGTTCGATTCTGAGAACGTTGACGAAATCGCGTGTCGCGGGCCCCACCGGCCCCGCTCGACGGGCGATTTTGTGATCGGCTCATCGGAATCCAATTCTGGAAGTTCCGTTGGGTTCGTATCATCGTTCCTGACCTGTTGACACTAAGTTTGGTGAATTTGGAGACCTTTGACCCTGACACATTTTTCGGTACAAAGTGGGCCCACATGCGGACCCCATTTTGACCCAAAACTGTCGTTTTACCCTTGTCTCCAAATTGGACCCAAGGACAGGCGTTTCTAGCTATTTGATATCTTCTGAGCATGATGGTAATGTTTATTTCAGCATCTGGACACATTTCTGGAAATTTTCCCGAGATACAAAACTATAATTGGATCCAAACATCAGGCAAGTACCTGCACTTCAAGTTTAATCTTTATATTGTGATAAATAAATTCCCTGTTTTATTAGTATCATTGATGATTACACGTAGAGTTAGAACACTGGATTTCATGTCTTGAATACTGGATTTCATGTCTTGCTTGTCGTGTCGGGTGGGAGAATACTAGGAGGCATGTGGTTTACCCTTCCCCCTGTCATGTCTGATAGCTGTTGGTACGCGACTGTACCATCAGCCTGATACTCGATTGTTCATGTCTGATAGTCGTCTATGACGGCCTGATTAGCCTTATAAGCCCCTACATGCCAACTATGTATTCTAAATACACAAGTTCAAGCACATAGTTTCTTGTCGTGTTGCAGTTCTTGTTGTCTTGTTACAGTTATATTTCTTGTCACATTTTATTCCTGTTTTACTCATACTCCTGGTTTATAGCAATTAAACATGTTTTACTTATAGTCCTGATTTATAGCATTAATTCTCAGTTAATTTCACTACTTACTTATGCATATTCTCAACATGATGCTTAGTCAGTTATTTTCTTCCTGTCACAAATATTTAGTTTAAATCTTGTTGTGCATTGTGTACTTTGCTCCTTTCCTGACTGGATCCGTTGTTTTAGGCGATGATGAAAACTTTGCCCCCACCTATTATGGCCCCTATGAGGCAGCAGGTGATACAGTTGAGAAGCCGGTTCCCACTCAGGAGACTACCTTTGGGGAGTAGTCAACCAGTTAGCTAGTATTTCCTTTCAGCAATCGGGTTTGTCCCCGATTTATCTTCTGGCTTTGTATTAACTATGGATCTGGTTGTCACAGATTAAATATTATGAAATCCTAGCATTCTTATTCCTGTGATTATCCTTGCCTGTGTATTATTGTGGATGAGATAGATAATTATTGATCCCAGAAAATGACCTAGACAGCGTACTACCGCCGACACTGCGGCGTAGGCTGGACGTACCCACGCACTCGCGCCCGAATTTCCGGGTGCGGGTCGTGACACGTTTTTGTGGTGGCCCATGCAGGTCAACGACTAAATTGTTCGGTTTCAACTTAGGGACCGAACAGGCCTGCAATAAGATTGAAGATTTTAGGAAAAGCTCATCCACTTGATTGAATCGTTCTTGATATTCATATCGGCTTCGAATCATTTTATTGACTTGCATCATGCCTTGATTCCTGTGCGCCTTTATCGTTTATTTTTGGATGCAGAGTAAAGGATCTACCAGCAAGCGACGAGGTTCCTACAAGATCACCACGAGATGCTCTACCAGCATAACCGTGGAGAACGCGCAGACCCTTGGAGTAGCTAATGCGCGTAAGTGATTCGTAGATACCGTTCCTAGTACTGTTTAGCTTGTGCCTATTGGTTCGTGACCTCAGCCCCAACCTAGTAATTTTAAACTTACTAATAACCTGGAATGCTTTTATATTGATAACTGTAGAGATTTTAGAGTCTTTTGTTATTGTGCTTATTGTAGGTTGTTTTGTGTACTTAAATAATTTGTACCTCCTTTCATCATCATCTAGCGTACTTATATTCGTTGCACCTTGACTTATGCTGCTAGTATAGCCTAGTTTTGCAAGCTTATCCTTTTATCAAGCTTGTTCATGACATATGTATTAGTGGGTTGACACACTAATACAATTGTCTATTCAGAATCAGTGTATTACGGTCTGATCAACCTTCGTGCATTTTGATTCGCCCTTCGCACTACTTTACGTGGATTGAGATATATAGTTGCCTAGTATACTTGCCCTCTAGATATGTCCGAGCATATCGTATCGATTACATAACTGTATTAATACGAGCATTACCAAGATAGG
This sequence comes from Iris macrosiphon, assembly GCA_036927795.1. Classification (NCBI taxonomy): domain Eukaryota; kingdom Viridiplantae; phylum Streptophyta; class Magnoliopsida; order Asparagales; family Iridaceae; genus Iris; species Iris macrosiphon. The sequence continues at coordinate 292,141,664 of JAYESA010000004.1, forward strand.
ATTCAATCCACAAATCACTTGACAATTTTCCACCTGAATTCTTTAAACTCCTTGATCCCGATACTTTTGTTCTATCACCTCACCCTTGAACTCTGTATTATTGATCCTCGTCTTCCCTTATTTCGGAAAGACGAAACCTCGTGCTTGGTATAAGTCTGATACACAGAGAATACTAGATATGTCCCGTAGGCCGATCACATACTTGAGGATTATTCTTTCGAAATTAAGGACATATCATGATCGGCGCTGAAGTTTCGAGGATTGAATAACATGAGTAACCATATTAAGGAATATTTTCTTAGAGTATATAGTCTTTTGTGATGAATGGGTAAATTCTAAGTTGGGTAGCAATGTATTTGTCAACTCGAGAGGAATGTCTTTTGGATTGTGACCGAGTAAGGTTAGATTGGAAGAAGCAAGCCATTATAATTTTGAAAATTTAGAGGAGTGACTAAAATGATTAATGAATTGATATCGAGGACCCAATAGTTGTATCTTAGGTACATGATTTAAATTTTGAATAATGAAAGTAAAATCGTCAATTTGAATTTAGAGGATATAATTCAGACTTGAACATTGGTGGACTACACTTAAATTATCTTTCAATTTGATGATTTGAATTAAGAATAAAAATTTGATGGTTGGACTACCTAGTTGAAATATTGAGGATGTGAATGGAATTTAAAAAGTTGTGAATGGAAATACTACTGGACTCGAATCATTTCTAGAGGAAATTTTGATAGTTAGACTCGTGAGGAACGTGTGCAAGTCTTGAAGACGTTATGATGGACCAAATTAAAAATCTGCCTGTGGGTAATTTGAGAAAGTAAGAAGTGATAACCATAGGTTGAATTTCTGATTGGAACAGTAGTCATCTTAACCTTGAAGTAATTGCAGTGGATAAGACTAGGATTTAATTGTCGCAAGGAGATTGCGATTGACTTGCTTTATGAACATGAAGGATTAACAGATTATGACTTAATTTTAAATTTCGAGGACGAAATTTTTATAAGTTGGGTAGATTGTAAACCCCCTGAATTTTCAAAAATATTAAAACTGGATTTTTCGCAATTTTCTGGAATTTTCTAGGAATTTTTCTGTAATTAAACTCAGGGTTTTGAATTATTACATGATTTTGTATTGATAATAAATAATATTAAAATATTATGGAAATAATATTTTTGGGTGTAAAATGAAAAACTGGACTTAGGGTAATTTTCCTGAAATTTATTGGGCCCCGGACCTAATTTAAAACACCTAAAAACTACTTAATTAATTATTTATTTAATTAACTGATTTATTAATTTTTTTTTTTTTTTTTTTTTTTTTTTAACCGAGCCGGCCCATTTCTCCCAGCCTGGCCCACGGCCCAGCCCCAACCCGGCCCATCCCCTAGCGGGTCGGGTCGGATCCGCCAGACCCGACCCGAGACCCGCTAGCCCGGCCTCCCCCACGACCCAGTCCCCCCCCCAGCCCGCGTCCGGCGCCGCGCCGCCCGCCGCGTCCTCCGGCGCCACGCCGCTCCGCCTGCTCCACCACACCACCTGACCCCCGCACCGGCCGCCACGGCCCCTCCGCCTTGCCAGGCGCCACCCTCTCCCTCACTCTCCCTATATAACCCCAGCCCCCGGCCGTCGACCACCACGCCGCCACCCTGCCAGCAGCCGCCCTCCACTGTCGAACCCCTCCGCCGCTGACGCCGCCGCCCTGGGCCGCCTCGCCTCCCCGCTCGACGTCGACGCTCCTCCTTCCCTCGACAGCAGCTCCGGCAACAGCAGCAGCCAAGCACCGCCCACCGGCCGCCGCGTGCCCCAAGCCCCGGTCGTCCCCTCCCCGGTCGCCTCCGGCCCCCTCCGCCTCAGCCCTCCGGCCGGACCCGCCGCATCTCGCCGGAAAACCCTAACCCTAATTCCAATTCTTCGTGTCGTGTCGGACAAGACACGGACACGATTTTTCCCGATTTTCGGGTCCTGTTCAGGTACTCATATCTTTCTCCTCGCCCCGTTTTCAATTCCGTAAATTGCGTTGTGAAGCCTGTATGACCCTCTCGGTGCCCGGACAAACCGCTCGGGGCATCGCGTCCTGTGGTGATCGCACACCGCGATCCAAAAACAGGAAAAACCAGACCCTGTTTCACCCCGGAACTGAGTACGCTCCGCCAAACGGGACGACTTGGTCGCGTGCGGTCTTCACAGATACGTGCGCGTCGTTGATACGGACGTGTGGGATTTCGGGAAAGCTGATTCGGGTGTGCGTGCACACCGGAATCAACGCGTATCCGCGGACATCGCCCCGTATCCGACTTTTCTGCAATTCATCCTAACTTTGAGTACACACGTCGGATCGAAACGAAACTTGCGCCATCGGACTCGTAGCGATACGCTGGTCCTGTGACCCAAGTTTGGTTCGATTCTGAGAACGTTGACGAAATCGCGTGTCGTGGACCCCACCAGCCCCGCTCGACGGGCGATTTTGTGATCGGCTCATCGGAATCCAATTCTGGAAGTTCCGTTGGGTTCGTATCATCGTTCCTGACCTGTTGACACTAAATTTGGTGAATTTGGAGACCTTTAACCCTGACACGTTTTTCGGTGCAAAGCGGGCCCACATGCGGACCCCGTTTTGATCCAAAACTGCCGTTTTACCCTTGTCTCCAAATTGGACCCAAGGACAGGCGTTTCTAGCTATTTGATATCTTCTGAGCATGATGGTAATGTTTATTTCAGCATCTGGACACATTTCTGAAAATTTTTCCGAGATACAAAACTATAATTGGATCCAAACATCAGACAAGTACCTGCACTTCAAGTTTAATCTTTATATTGTGATAAATAAATTTCCTGCTTTATTAGTATCATTGATGATTACACGTAGAGTTAGAACACTGGATTTCATGTCTTGAATACTGGATTTCATGTCTTGCTTGTCGTGTCGGGTGGGAGAATACTAGGAGGCATGTGGTTTACCCTTCCCCCTGTCATGTCTGATAGTTGTTGGTACGCGACTGTATCATCAGCCTGATACTCGATTGTTCATGTCTGATAGTCGTCTATGACGGCCTGATTAGCCTTATAAGCCCCTACATGCCAACTATATATTCTAAATACACAAGTTCACGCACATAGTTTCTTGTCGTGTTGCAGTTCTTGTTGTCTTGTTACAGTTACATTTCTTGTCACATTTTATTCCTGTTTTACTCATACTCCTGGTTTATAGCAATTAAACATGTTTTACTTATAGTCCTGATTTATAGCATTAATTCTCAGTTAATTTCACTACTTATGCATATTCTCAACATGATGCTTAGTCAGTTATTTTCTTCCTGTCACAAATATTTAGTTTAAATCTTGTTGTGCATTGTGTACTTTGCTCCTTTCCTGACTGGATCCGTTGTTTTAGGCGATGATGAGAACTTTGCCCCCACCTATTATGGCCCCTATGAGACAGCAGATGATACAGTTGAGAAGCCGGTTCCCACTCAGGAGACTACCTTTGGGGAGTAGTCAACCAGTTAGCTAGTATTTCCTTTCAGCAATCGGGTTTGTCCCCGATTTATCTTCTGGCTTTGTATTAACTGTGGATCTGGTTGTCACAGATTAAATATTATGAAATCCTAGCATTCTTATTCCTGTGATTATCCTTGCCTGTGTATTATTGTGGATGAGATAGATAATTATTGATCCCAGAAAATGACCTAGACAGCGTACTACCGCCGACACTGTGGCGTAGGCTGGACGTACCCACGCACTCGCGCCCGAATTTTCGGGTGCGGGTCGTGACACATAGGTGTCCGATGATAAACCCTAAACAGCTACATGCAATAGTTATTACTCATTAGAGAGATTCTAGCAATAATTGAAGTTTCTAGCTAACGAATTCCTGAAATAGGCGTTTTTTTTGCTTCTAACTCCCTAGATAATAATAGCATATATGCATCAAATCTTTAAGACAAAAAAAAAATCAGTACTTTAATAGATCCATTAGAGAGCATGGTTTGAGGATGCAGCTAAACTCCATTTCTGCCGTTACTCTTTTTTTGATGTTAAAAATCATACCACAAGTCCAAAACCAACATTATTTACCAGCCATTAATTATTTCCTTAAGTCAAAAACATAAGCGCATCGAAATAAACCTATCCTGATACATATTTATTAATATCAATATATAATGTCTAGTAAGCACGGACACTCCAAAAATAGGTGATGTGTCCATGTCAAGTAATATCCACGTATCACATACGTGATACGCTCCATGATACACTAGACTACAATACACCAAAATAGGTGTTGTGTATGTGTCTCTGATGCAAGAGAAAGACCTAGAGGCTAGGAAGCCCTCTCTCCAAAAATATAAGCCGTGTCGTGTGGGATGTGTATCGGACACGTATCAGACACGCCATGGACACTCCAATATACACGAGGAAACACCAACATATGCGTCGAGTCTGTATCGTTGTGTATGTGTCTCTGATGATACATACGTGATACGCTCCATGATACACTAGACTACAATACACCAAAATAGGTGTTGTGTATGTGTCTCTGATGCAAGAGAAAGACCTAGAGGCTAGGAAGCACTCTCTCCAAAAATATAAGCCTTGTCGTGTGGGATGTGTATTGGACACGTATCAGACACGCCATGGACACTCCAATATACACGAGGAAACACCAACATATGCGTCGAGTCTGTATCGTTGTGCCCTTACTTTTTTGTGCCGTATCTTTGTCCATGCAACATAGCCTAGAGGGCACTCTAATGGGTTTCATCCACACTTGTTAGCAATCACCCGAATAAAACGCATATAATATGCGATTTTTTTTTATCTTTCAGAAACGTATAATATTTACATACTTTTGAAAGATTCATATTAATATACGAATTTTAAGGTGTGATATTTAAAACATGTTACGTAGGAATAATTAAAAAATTCGGCAAAAAAAAATGTGGCTGGCAGTGCAACCTATTTAATTAACTAAGAAAGAAATCCAACAGTCTTTCATTAACTCTTGCAGCCTTGTTGTTTTTAACCCGCATGTCTATAAAAAAAAGGCCTCACATGCAACCTATTAATTAACCAAGAAAGAAATTCAACAGTCTTGTTACTTGCATCGATGATCATTTTATGAGATTGGTGAAAATATGGACTTATGAATGTGTTTAATGAGTTGTTTGCTTATTTATTAGGGATATAAAAAATACATGTCGAATTTTCGGTGCCAAATTTGTTCATATGAAACGTATTAAACACAAATTAAGTCTAAGACGAATGTTTTTCGTTTGACGAATACTTGACCGAATTTTTTAACGTATTTTACTTTTACTGTGCCGATTTATACTCTCGTACTTTCGCCGTCCCGATTTTTTTCGGTTTGCCGAATTGCTAACAAGGGGTTCCACTAACAAACTAGCAAATTCTATTTTGCATAAGCTAATTGAGAATAATGTCTATCAATAATATTTTACCAAATAATCCTAGCAAATCACACAAATAACAATTGAATTCGAGCTAGAATGCTTCAGAAGTTCCGGGCTGGTGTCCAACCCTAGGGTTGAGGTGGGATCTGAGTTGTAGATGGGCAAGGATTTGGGTGATTCGGTTTTGATTTACAAAGGATTTAAAAGTTTGGATTTGAATAAGAAGGGAGTTACGGTTTAGGTTTTTGGTGGTGTAAGAAGATAATATAAGACTAGAGATGATTTGATGGAGCAATGGAAGGGTTCTTTTGTAGGACTGTTTTGATTTGCAATGAAAGATGGGGGTTGGAGCCTGGGCAGTGCTCAGGTGGCTGCAAAAAGGTGGAGATTGATGTTCTGCAGAGCAGCAGCCAAGGGAGGGGTAGTTGGCTGTTGTCCAGGTATGCACAATAGTAAAAGAATGGCAATATCAGGTGGTCAATAAATCAGTAAGGTGTGGGGGGGTTTCAGCATGTAGGGGATTTGGTTAAGCGTGTTTCTGGGCAGCACATGAAGAAGAAAAGGCGTGGGCGGGTAGTTGATATTAAAGCAACAGAAAAGGAAAAAAAAAAAAGTAATTTTGTGGTTAGGGTTTGTAATAGAGATAAAGATAAAGAAGAATCTTAAATCAGAAAAGGAATTACTCCACAAACAAACAAAATTTCTAGGTCTTCACTGAATTAAAACAAAGGTTTACATCTATTTTTGTAGCCTTGCAATGCTTGACCGTTAAGATCAATCCTACATAAGATTACCACTCCTAATTAAACTACCATATATAACTACTATTAAAAATAACCATGTGCATAAGTAATTAAAATAAATACACTGAAATAAGTGTGTCAAAACATATTCCTAATTTCCTAATTCCCGAATCTCAAAAGTTAACTTATGTGTTGACTGGTCCTGCATCAGTCTGTATCCTAGGAAGTCGTATACGTGGCCACCCAACATAATTTATAAAATAATAAGCATAAACTGTATTATCACTTAACTATTAAAATAGCAAATCTTTAATTACTAAACACCAAATCTAACTAGCAAATAAATTCATAAAATTTACCTGACATATCATATAATTAAGAAGGTTGGGATAGGAAAGCTTAAACTTAGAAATAAACAACAAGGTTAAGAGAGAGAGAGAGAGAGAGAGAGTCTAATTGGCTGATAATGTCACATAAAACTTTTAGGTGCTATTTAGCAAAGGGTTAAAGTCTAAAGGAGGCGTTAACCCTCCTTAAGCAATCAACTTGCCAACCGGCAATGGTTGAAGTGTTAGTCAGAACCCACCTCCGATATGTTTGGTAGGTAAACAGAGGAGTTAGCCTTACAGCTAGCTTAACTTTTCACCTCCCAGGTCAAACAATTAAGTGATCCTTCCAAGGTGGTGGAGAGTTGGCCTTACAACCAGCCTAAATTCACCACTAGGTTAAACAAATAAGGAATCCTTCCAAAGTGTAGGCTGTGAGAGCAAGAAAAGAAAAAGAAAAGCATTAAGACAAGAACCTCTTGACGCCTATTAGGATCCACAGCAAGTTTTATAAGCATCAGTTCTCGTTCCACCTGTGGCACCTTTGATAAATCTTCAACCTGATGTGCAAATCAAAATCACATTATGCATGAAAGAAAGAATTATGAGCAATTGTTGGGAAGTAAAAACATTTATTTACATTTACAGTTTAAAGGGTTACCACCACATTTCCAATATGACACTATAAATTCATGTTACACTAGATTTAAGGTGGTTGATAGGCATCTTCTCTTATTATGAATAAACTTTGCCAGATTGCACGGGATCATCTTAGTACTAAATAAATGATACAGTATTGGACATGATCATAAGCCCTCTAGTGGTTATTATCAAGGTAATGAAGCAGGGATACCAGAGACTAGCCTAGGATACAACACAACATGGAAACGAGTCATGCTCGACCACCGTTCATCTTCGGCGCAAGAGCGCTCGATCAGTGAGCTATTACGTACTCTGCCAAGGGTGACTGCTTCTAGGCAAACCTCCTAGATGTCTATGTTGCGTCCCATTTGTACACTCCCTTCGTTCTACGAACCCTTGTTGATTCTGAACTACGTTCGCGAAGGAACTAGACTTTTGACAGGCCAGCCCTTTTTGATGTGTTGCTTTACCCTGGAAGAAAAATGAGTTTTGTTCTTCTGGGCGTTGGACATTTCCACGATTCGCGAGAAGAAAAAATGACTCTTCTTTTGTTGCATCTGACACGAGATAAAAAAGAGAGAGCTTAGTCTATCGATGAACAGCGGATTGACGGAGCTTTTGGCATTGCTTTGTTTTTCTCTCCTAGCCATCCACACCAGAATAGAGAGAGTTTTCCGAAAAAAACCTGCTAGTGGAGGAAGACCTCCTAGGGATAATAGACAGGGCTAAAGAGAGCCAAAAATGGATCTTTCGTGCCCAGCTTCTTTTGGTTGGTCAAAAACTACACAAGTAGTGATTGTTTGTTAAGAATCATTCTTTAGATTTAAACCTCAGAATAGATTATATTTTTCGTTATTTTTTCGAAATATAAAATTCTAACTAGTTTTATCTTTTTTCTTTCAGATAAAAAAAGGCAAAGTCCTTCCTCTTTCCTGGATCATTTAGTTGGATCATGAAATATTTCGACTTATTTATCTCTTAGCCGTGCGCTAAGGATGAGATACCTCGCCCGCTGATTGCGCCCAAACGCTGGATTGGTAGAGCGCGGCCTTGACGTGACGTAATTATTCGCACGGTCTTTCTTTCTCTCCTTCTTATAATTGTCTAGCGAGTTTTCTACTTCCTTAGAGAAAGGGGCTACTGACCCACTTAGATAGCGTAAGAAGTCGACTTGCCACACAACCGATCCAGAGGAGTATCCAGACAAAGTGACTCCTGGGGCTCATCCTTCGACGCGGCCATTATGTGAAAGCGCCCAACATCGTCCAGAAACTTTACGAACTTTTTAATGAGGAAGTAGTATCCAGAGGCTTAACGAACTTTTTCATCGAGTTGGGTTAGGCACCAATGTAGAACCAGTTAGCTAACTAAGCTGGCAGGGGGACTCTCTCTCTCTCTCTCTCTCCTCTCTCTCTCTCTCTCTTACTCGCTTCCTACGATTTCTCTCATACCAAGTGGACTCCGCTAGTCCCAAAAAAATGGCGAAATAGGATCAACCAACGCCGTACGCTTCAAAAAAAATACGAATAGGGCTGGCTGGTCCTAACGTCTTTCATCCCCCAGGGGCTTCTTCGAAGGGTGCAAACGTTGATTCCTGCCCCATTGTCAACCATTGTTCGTCTAATCCTGCTGTCACAGTACCTCGACGTAACATGAGCGTGAAAGAGGTTCCAGAATCAGACATGAAGTTTGCCCAAAGATTTTTCTTTTGAAAGATGACCCAACAAAGTTTTCCCTGTAGAGCAGTCATAGTGTGAGATAAGGATTTGATGCCCAGTCCTCCTTCCTCAGTAGGGGAGCACATCCTCTTCCAAGATAGCCAATGATATTTAGTGAGATTGTCATAACTCCAGAGAAATGTAGAGAAAATTCTATCTATCTGAGTTATCAACTATTTAGGCACAGTGACAGGGTGTGAATAGTAATAGAAGCTAGAACACTCCTGATGAGAGTGATCTTCCCCGTTCATTTGGAATTTGGGCTCTTTCATCTTGTACTTTTTTTGTTTTATTCTTTATTTCATTTCGATTTTCTTTTCCTCACTTTTCTTTTTATTCTCTTCCCTCATTCCTTAAGTCCCATAGGTTTGTTAATCTGGTGGCAACTAAACACGAGGGTTGCGCTCGTTGCGGGACTGAACCCAACAACTTACGGCACGAGCTGACGACGACCATGAACCACCTGTGTCTGCGTTCCCGAAAGCACCCCTCTCTTTCAAGAGGGTTCACGGCATGTCAAGTCCTGGTAAGGTTCTTCGCAGAATGATTTGATTGTTCCGGGGAGATCGAATATTAACTAGCTAACTCGATAAAACGTCGAAGCTATCCACCTTTGAAGTAATAGGAATTAGGTAAGAAGCGCCCTATGAAAGAGAATGCATTTTCATTAAGTTTCTAGAAACCCGTGTTTTTTATTAACAGTCGATTTTCGATCTTCATTTTAGGTAATAAATACCCTTCTTCCGCTCTATCTATCCTATGTTACTGGCAATTGGTACTGGAAAAAATGTTTTATTTATTAGAACTCATGATCTAAACGAGTCGCACATACACCCTAGTACATGTTCCTCGATGCTGAGGACATCCTCGAAGAGCAGGAGATTTCATGACAAGGAAAAGTATATAAATATATATATAATAATAATATAATCGAACTTTCTTTTTATGTTTGTTATTTAAAGAAGCTTTCTGCTATTACCTCATTTCTCAAGTCCCTAGTGGGACGCGCCTCATCATCCTCGCCCTCTTTCCCTTTCTTTCTCTTCCAAGGGAAGGGCTACCGCTCCTGACCATGTTGAACCTTTCTAGTCTCTTAACGGCAGGCACGACAATCACCGGCTCAAGTCTATCCCACTCCAGTGGTGACTCCCCCTGCGGATCAATGAGGATCTTTCGTGAGTCTGCCAACCATCTCTCAACAGAGCCGTCGAGATTATGCTTGACAGTGAAGACCCATCGACAACTTACATGAGAGTGGCCTGGAATTCGCTAAGCGCTTTCTTGTCCGCCGTGGGACAGTTGACTTGCATCATGTCTCACTGTGCGAACTGCGATGTTTATGCGTTGCGAACGTAATTTGAAATTATGGATTTTTTCTACCCAATTCCTAAAAATGTGATTCATCATATTAAGAAAACAAAAGAAAAAAAATGTTTTGTCTATTAGATCCAAAAAAATAGAGAATGCACATTTGCTTCCTTCGCTGCTTTTTCCTTGATTCCTATTCCCCACATTCCTTTTTTTCTCGGACATATAGAGAGGTTGGTGTAGTACAAGAATGATTGGCATTGGCCAAACAAGAAGCCGTATCGCGCCCATAGCGTTAACCAAATTCCAATTGAAATAAAATTTTGAGGAGGAATCAATGAAAATCTTTAAGAGGAATCAATGAAAGGGCATCAATTCAAATCATTGATCTTCGAATTGAGAGAGCTATTGAGAAAGATCAAGAATTCTCACTATTTCTTAGATTCATGGATCAAATTCGATTCAGTGGGACTAGCGGAGTCCACTTGGTATAAGAGAAATCGTATTGAAAATTAGCCTCTAACCAATTTTTTCATTTATTCTTCTTAGTCTTAATTTTCTTATGCCTTAGTTTGGAATCCAATATTCCCTAGATCATACAATAATCTTTGATTCTATCCCTAAGAAAAGGATAGATGTCGTGATATTTCTCTAGCCTTTTTTTGGCATAGCAGGCCTCCCAATGGGAGGCCCGCACGACAGGCTATTAGCTCATGCAGCCTGGCTTTGAGTCTAGGTTCAGTAAGGCTTGCCCAGCGCGACAGGTTAATGTCGGGATTAAGGTCAGTGACCGTCTCATCGGCGGTATCATTGCTGAGTGATCGCTCGCTATTTGGCTGAAAAAAGGTAGTCTGGAAGCTTCTTCTCTTCCAGGACCGCCGTCCCCCACAAGGTATATCTTGCACCTATAGGCCACTATAACTATCCAAGAAGACACTCGAAACATGAAGGATAAAGAAACCTATCCCGTGGACTACCGAGCTACAAGTCCTACGACACAGAAGCGGGATTCTCTAAAAAGCCAAGGTCGTGGGTGGCCAAGAGGGCCCACTTGGAGACTTGGGATCTCAGCAGAAAATGCGAAGGTTGCTTAACGAAGTAGTACCGTAAGGAAAAAGTGAAAAGAACTCCCATCGGGGAGTGAAATAAAACATGAAACCGTGAGCTCCCAGGCAGTGGGAGGAGAATGTGATCTCTGACCGCGTTCATGTTGAAGAATGAGCCTGCGACTCATAGGCAATGGCTGGGTTATGGGAACCCACCGAAGCCGTACCGAAGATCAAAAACCTCAACTCCCCGTTTCTGGCATGCTATAGTTCTTATAGTCTCTCGACGACGGAAATGAGAGATTACCGGTAAGCCAGATGCTTCGCGAACCACCGGTACATTTCGTTGCACTTAAATCACCCTCGTGAAGAAGGCACTCCGATACCATTGATGTCCAATAGCTTTTATAGTAATGATTGGATCTACGACTACCTCGTCCATTGAGTATAAGAGAGCAAACGATGGTATAGCAATGAACATCAGGATGAGATTTTTTTCCTGCCTACTTCGATCATTTAATTGGAAAGCAATGAGCATCTCGAATAGGAAAGATGCACTGAGCCAACTCCCGTTATGACGCAACTAGGCGAGCACTAAAGCTTTGAAACTGTAAAAGCAGGATGCAAGGAGATAATGCCAGGATCGGAGTTCTTTAACCAGGATTGGAATACAAAACAGGAAAATCAAACCATAAGGAAAACAGGTTGAGCTATGGTTGAACAATAAAATCAACCTGAACCCTCATCCAAAAAAAAAAACTTACAAAGAGTAAGATTCTAGATGTGTATTCTCAGTTATCACACGAATACATTATACAGAACTTTACAATTGAGAACCTTTTTCTCATCTGTCATTCCCTTCTATCCTAACTCTGCCACGGTTTGGGTTTCTCAGCAGTCAAAGTCACAAGATCCCTCCTTTTGATTTGATGTTGCTTGCTTCAATGATTGCGAGTGATCACCTGTCCATCACAATCTACATTCTCCATTTCTTTCCATTTGTTGAAGTCCCTCACACTGCATCAAAAGTCCATGGTTGTGGTGAGGGTTAAATATTTATACTATTCCAACATGTCCCCTCAGGTCATACGTCCATTTCATGAGCCGAGAGTTGGATTCCCACATCGGTGTATTTTTTTTATAATCAACTTAACATGCATGTAAGAAGATTTGAACCTGGGTTGTGATGGTACCTAATTCCCAGCCACTACACCAAAACTCCAGAGTTGTCGTGAGGGTTGGGGGTTAAACCAACACCTTCCTTGGTGCTCTCTACTCGTTCCAAATATCTGAGATTGAGATCCATGGTCAACCAACAATCTTATCACTAAAGAGATTACATGATCTCTTTAATCTTAGTACAAACAGAAAAGCGTCTCTGCTAGTGTCAAGGAATGAGTAGAGAGTGGCATTTGCGACGTAGTTGCGACGTAGTTGGTATTTGATGCAGTAAATATTAGTTGCAGATTTTGAGTCTGATACTGATATGTTGGAGCCATAGGACGAGAGGAAGAAAGGTACAGTAATGGATACATTTCAGTAAAAAAAGTAGACAGTTGTTGAATTTTCCATCATTGGTAGTTTCTCTAATTTATTAATACAGTTCTGTATAATGTTTCATGCAACCGAAAACATGTTAGTATGGTTTTTTTTTCCTGTGACTAAACGTAAATTGTATGCGTGTAAAGTTTATACACCCACACTACAGAGTGGCATGAGAGCTATTTTTATTACTTGGCTCATAAATTTTGGAGCCTATGAAGGTAGGAGAAAGGCCTGGAACCACTAGCTTAGTTTTTTCATGGCAACAATCAGTGCGAAACACTAATCTGCCACCTTGACTAACAGAGACATTCTAACAGGTCAGAGTACTCATATTTATGGTAGGCTAACCGAAGATCAAGTTAGGTCAGGTCCGAACAGATTGAGCAGGCTTGACACTTAGACTTACAGCCCCATTTCCATCCTTGTGTATATGAATACACTGCTACGGACATCTACATCCATCCACAACCATGCATGCATACATACATATATAGTATATAATGAAAGTTAAAAAGGATAACAATATTAATCATAAAAATGAAGAAACAACATGGTAACAACAAAACTAGGACAGCTTAGAAATATTGAATTACTGCAAATATCCAAATCTTTTGACATAAAATAATAAAATTTGACCAAAAAGTGAAAAAAACCTTAATCGTCAACAAGCCTTTCATACATAAGTATGATTTATGTTCAATAGGTCTTAGTCCATCGACCGTCGCAGTAAATAACCAGTTGCATCTCATATAAACTTCAATAAGTTTTTTGTATATGTGAATCATTATTAAAATTAGTCAGCTCTAAATAGAGCAAGAGAGTTTTTGTAGTGTCAAAACTGTGCAGCAGAACAACAACAGCAAAAAGCCTTTATCCCAATTGGGGTCAGCTATTTGACATGTCCTTCCAATCACTTAGGGAGCACCCGAGGAGTATCTTGACCGGCCAAGAGATAACTCCATGACAAAATTGTCGGAGCCAAACAGGTACTTAGGAATACCCTTTGGCTGGTATTCCTCTGTATCCATCTCTAACTGGAGCCCACTTGTCAAGGCTTGTCAAGGAAACATAAGAGATGCTTTACTAAAAGGACACGTAGAAAGGGTATATTGCAATAAGCCCCCCCCACCCCACCCCCTCCCCCCACCCACAACCAACCCAAACAAAGTATTCCTCCAAATATAGAGCATTTTCTTAATATTTCATTTTTCATCAGCTTATGTCCAACTCCCGCTAATCAATTGTTAGCTAACACCAGCAGCGGCAGGCTATGAAGTATATACACTCTATTTTCATCTTCGTGTCCATGTCGGACAAGGACATGCTATGGACACATGTCCGACAACTGATTTATGTGTCTTGCTTTTTAATGAAAATCAACATACATATTTCAGTAGCAGGGACACATCAAGAACACATAGCAGGAGTTGAAAAATAAGTTCTTTTAAAAAATTACAGAGTTAAAAAGAAAAGAAAGAAAACAAAAAATATTATCCTTTTCAGTACTTTGATTTTTTATTTTCTATATTAAGTTTATTAACCTCTGTTTGTCTCTTTGCCTCCCCAAATAATCAATTAAGTTTCCATATTAATCTTGCCTTGCATCTTTGTCTCCACAAGCCAATTCATTTTCCATATTTACCTCCTCAAGCAACCAATTTGTTTTCCATATTTACGTCTCTTTGCCTCTTTGCCTCCCCAAGCAATCAATTTGTTGCTTTAACTATAATAAGAACAATTATAGATCTATTTGGGGTTTTTTCTCTCAAATATGCATATATTTAATTATCAAATATTTACAGTTGGAACTTGGATGTTAGATCATTTCTTTATATAGATTATATATACAGATACTATGTATATAGTGTCCGTATCCTTTGTTTCTAGAAAAAAATTGTCGCCATGTCCGTCTCATGTTGTGTCGCTGGGTACGTGTCGTGTTGTGTCCCGCATTCGTGTAACATTGGCGGCAGGCATGAAATAAAGACAATACATTCCAGGGGTGCTTGGGTAGAGGTTTTCAGTAAATAAAACGTTTTTTTACATTCAAGGGAGTGGCACTGGTTGTAGGATGAAAAAAGTGGCAAGCACCGGTTGTGGTGGTGGTTGGTTGGATGAAGAATCGTGGTTGCTCTTATTTAGTTATTGATGGTAGTTGTGGGTGTGGTGGCTATGAAGATGGCGATGATAGTGGTGGGCATGATGGTGGTGGAGGTTCTGCTAGGGAGGAAGATTGATGCAGCTGGTGCAGTATAAGGGAAACTCCACTCAGGCTGTTTGTGTGATACAATCCGAAGGGATGGACTGAAAATGAATTAGAAATCAACTGCATTCAAAGATGCAACAAAGCTTTATTGTAACAATCCTCTATTCATGATGACTAACAAGGAATAACAAATGTACGTCATAGTTGTTCAGGTCTTATAACCAATATCTGGAGGTGAACTGAAATTGGATTGGAAGCTAACTACATCTAAAAGTATGAAAGTGCGATAACTTATAAATGATTAGCATGGACAATAATGATAACAAACAATTGTGCTAGACAAATTTTTAAACTGCACGTAGAATCTCACCAGAGCATTAGCAAATATGTTCAGACTCACCTTTATAATGTTAACAAGCTTATGAAGCTGCTCCACCACTTGTTGCAGTACTTTTTCCGTTCCAGAGACAACTATTGTGAATAATGCTTTGTCTTTGTTTAAACCAACTGCAAGTGATTCGATGTTGTATCCCCTTCTAGCGAAGACTCCAGCAATTCTATTGATCATTCCACTTTCATCCCCAACAAACACTGAAATCGTGTGGCGCTTCACCCTACACTTGTAAAATGCTATGTTATGAAAACATAGAATATTCATTTCTGCTCTAATATATAGATATGATACCAACGAACCAGCGGAACAAATATAATAAACATTATTAAGTCAATGTAGGAAGATCTAGTGAGTACTAGGGACTGGAATTGTACCGCTTTCAAGTTATTTAGATACAGGGCCCCTAAATTTTGCCTATCCTGGTATTTGTCCCCCAAATCTTATTGCTACTTCCCTATATCAAAGAAACGATTGATTTTGGTCAAACTATTTGAGAGTACACAAATAATAAGATTTTGAGTGGACCGACAACAGAACAGATAATTTCGGGGACCTATTCCATAAAAATGTACATCTAAAAAAAACATAACCAAACTATCGTTCTTACTGAAATTGCATTTTTAAAAACATGGTTTCATATGTGAACTCGCATTCTCAACAAATTTCTCGATAAAAACACCCGGTCGTTTGGTAATAAGCATCAAAGGTTCATTTCTTATGGAATACTATCTTAGGCCTTATGTTAATAAATAATAATAAGTTTGTATTGATGTTGATTCAAAGAGGCCAACAAATTAATGCAGATTTGTTCCCCCCCTCCCCCCCCCCCCCCCCCCACCCACCCCCACCCCACCCCACCCCCCTTCCCTCCCATGCTATTCCTTGCTTCCATGTATCAATTCAATTTTTTTTCTAGTTCTGATCAAACATTATAGTATACGCCATTAATAAGATTTATGAGGAACCTGTGACAAAAGGACACAATTCAGAGGACCTATATCAAAAGAAATTGTTTTTCCTCCTTACTAGTTACTTGATGTCATTATATATGATTATTTCGATATAGATCCCCTTAAAATTTGTCTATTTTGGCACCAATCCCCCAAATCCTACCGCTTTCTCCACCCATATCAAGCAACTGATTGATTTTGGTCAAAACATTCGAGAGTACGCAAATAATACGATTTCTGGAGGACTCAAAACAGAATACAGACAATTTCAGGTACCTATATCTATAAAGAAAATATTGTTTCTTCTCTGCTTACAAGTTACTCGACTTGGGAAGAAGAGGATTCTTCTGGTCGCCGAGAGAGATCGACGAATTGCCGCTCTTCCTGATCCCGTCGCTGCTGCTGGCTCGGACTTCCGAGATCCTAATCCCGCTCGGCCTCGGCCGGCAGATCGCGACTCTGGTGAGATCTAGGGTTCTCGAGAGGAACCCTAGCTCCCGGTGGGAACGTGAGATAGGCATTTTCGTCGTCGTCGTCGAGAGGGTAGGCTGGTGGAACGGAGCTGCCGCCATTGCTGATGCAAAGACTGCAAGTTTGGGGAGGACTAGGGAGTGGAGTGGATTCTGGGATTTTTTTTTTTTTATCGGATGGGGTTTTATGAGGTTTGGGTTGTTGGGCTGGATTTTGTGGGTTGGGTGGATGTGTTTGGGGTTGAACATAGGGTGCAACTCTGACGGCTAAATTCGAGTCCGATCGGATAAATCCGTTAATGACTTGGATTAGGTTTGAAGATACTCGTATTCGGAAATTGGATTGAACTCGGATTCATGTGTCGGATTAACCAAAGAAGCCGAAACCTGACACACACACACACACACACACACACACACACACACATATATATATATATATATATATATATATATATATATATATATATATATATATAGTATTAGGTGGTATAGTCCCTTAGTTACACCATTGTCACGACCCACACCCGGTATAGGACACGAATACGTGGGTACGTCCAGCCTACGCCGCAGAATCGGCGGTAGAACGTTGTCTTGGTCTACTATACCATCTAATATCTCACACATGTATATAAAATACTGTCATGCCATCTCAATTTCAAATGATACTCAACCACATATAAAACTAAAGGAAGATGTACGCACGATATGGAATAGAAAGGATAAGAAATACAAGTCTCAAAATATCACATGACCAACTCAAAACTAAACACAATTCCAGATTTCAAAACAATAATACAAACCAAAATCTAAATAGAAAATAACTACTACAAGGTATGGAAATCAAAAAGGCCTCAGTCTCTGGCACTATCCTCGGGTGACACTCCATCTGTCGGTCCATAGTGAGTGGGACACATCCTCTCTAACCATTCATCCGGAAAAAAAATCCAGTCAGGAATGGAGCGAAGTACAACCCAATAGCAGTTCCAATTAATTGATAATGACTATAAACAGAAATAAGGAGTATAATACAAGATGAGAAACAATGAACAATATCAACTATGGTAGAAGAACATGTAAACAATGAACAATATGGTATACACTGATCACGATGAACTAGAATAAAGCAATAGAATAAAATAGTAAACTAGAATATGGCGAAAAACTGTAGCTATGCTAAGTGATTGAAATACTAGATAGATATGTGATCGGCTTGGGTGAACATTATCTACTTTAACGTTGGATAAACATTTTCTAAGTTAAACATTGAATATTGTCTAGGATTTGATCACATACCTAGCTAACACTTCCCCTTTTCCCCCAACTAGTACAATAGATCCAACCATGACACGTTGTGATACAAGATACTAAAGGCCATGTAAACAATAAACCTTGAATACGAAACATTGAACATTGAACATTGTCTAAGTTAAACATTGAACGTTGAACACGAAACATTGTCTAAGTTAAACATTGAGAACACGAGGAACAATGAACAATATATATATAACATTCCATGATTGATCCATGTATATACTAGTCCGTGTACCAATGTGTTAAGAGTCATATAAAATATTTCTAGATACTTGCATTATAATAATTATTAAATAATAATAACTATCAAAAAATGTACCCGTCTGTCATCCAAGCAATGCATGTCAAATTGTGTCCCAACTGGTGTCACACAAACGTATATATGGAATATTATATTACTACAAGGTGTTGGAATAAATTAAGTTAAACTAGTCAACATGTAGGTCATAAAGCCATTTCTAAATCAAACCGATGAAATCTAGGTTGCAAGAGTAACATTTAGGTCACTAAGTCGATACACTATAAAACTAAGCTATACCAACTAGTCTAAGATACTTAGAACCACACAAATGTCGTATCCTAAGATACGCAAGTTTAGTTATATGAAAATAGTCTTTTACATATATATACAAGTCAATAATTATAGTATCTATACAAAACAATGAATATACGATACATTGGTCTTGCACCAATGCGTATCACACATATCTCGATACCCAACCCAAAACCTTGGGTATCGACCCAATACCTTGGTAATGCCTTGGTATCCCGAGGTAATCTAAAATACTACATAATAGCTAACTACACAATATATATATAAATGCCCCAAGCTAATACTAATATAGGTTAACAATATAATAATATATACTAATAATATACATAACTAACTACTTAATATTCACCTGCTAACTATAACCAATGCTCAAGACTAACCATCTAATTATACTTCAACCACTAACCCACAACTACATATATACATATATACTCATATAGCTAACTATATATATACCAAGTATCACACCTATCTATTATATAACAAGTCAATATATATATATATATATATATATATATATATATATATATATATATATATACCATAACACTAAACTAACTAACACTAATAATAAACACTTAACCAAACACTTAACTAACTAATGTAAATAATACACACTAACAACTAACTAATCTAATACCAAAACCCAACCTAAGACTGAAAACTGAACAGTGTATCCTCTCTTTGTTGTATGCCCGATCCTCTCTTCATTGTGTCTCGACTGAAATGATACTTTGTGATATTGAAACTGAACAATAAATTGTACATGGATACACTGATACACAGTGTTGCTGCAGATATCTTGCACTGTGCAGATACTGCACAGTGCACTGACTATTGGTGCCCAATCCTACTATACAGCTGATACCCTTCTTCCTTGGCTGCACGAGCCAATGCACTGGCTAAACACCTTGCTACCACTGCCTGAGAGCTGTTGTTGCTGCTCTTCAGCTCGACTGCACCGTGAAGCTTCATGCACATGTTGTGCACTCTGTTGCAGATGATTTCACTGCAGCTAACTGTCCATGAATGGCCTGACTGCTCAAGCCGGTGCTCAGTTTTAATCCTGCAGTGTACTGTGCATCTCCAAGATGCACGAGCTCCTCCTTGCACTGCACGAACTGTGCACAAGGTGCTGCTCACCTTACTGAGTTCTCTGTATCAGTCACTGACTGTATGCTGTAGCAGCTCCTCGTGTGCACTGATGCACATTTTGCTGTACACCATGCCTCCTATAGTTGCTCCATGCCAAACTACACGAGTTGTTGGCTGATGTTCTCTCTTTGCACTCTGCTGCAGTGCTTGGCTGCAGCTGCTGCAGTGCACGAGTGCTCCTCTGCACATTATTGGGTGCCCCTGAATCGAACTCCTCTTCCTGCTGGATTGAACTGAAGATTGCACCTCCCAGTGCATTAAAGCACTGCACACTGCACTGTGCTACAGAACCTCTCCTCAAGTAGATACTTCAGTGTAGAATGCAGGTGCTTGTACTGATACTGCATAGTTCGATCGAGTTTCTGCTGCTCCCTCTCTTTGAGCACTGAGCTGCACATAGCTGTTACTGTTATTGCCTCACTCCGTGCTGAACTGGGGCTACTTGTTGTGCCAGCATGCTACTTGTAGTGAGCTATTGCAGTGTCTCACTGATTTTGCTATGCCCGAGTCTCGTTGCTTGCACTGGTACTTCTTGTTGATACCTTTGCACTCCCTTGTGCAGCTCACTGCCACTGAACCCGACTGTGCACAAGGTGCACAGTCACTTCTCACACATTCAAACACACCCAGACACACATACACACTTACACTTAAACACAATACACAATCTAAGTATATATATATATATATATATAGACATAGAGCTACTCATAGCCACAAACACTAATCTATACATACATAGACACACATAAATACATAAACTCAACTACACTAACATATGCATATATATGTCACCTAATTATCATAATTATGTATAATTACACATGTATGTATAGGAAAGAGAGCCAAACAACAAACACATGGAGTACATTGTACCCGTATCACACTTTCTCTATGATACACTTGCGATACGGCTCCAACACACAACCAAACACATTCCGGAGGACACGAGCAAGTCCAATACACTAATTATGAACAATACGTATAGTAATTAGAGTGTCTACGTATCCGGGTCACAATACAATATGCATAAGGCTCCGTGTCGGAGAACCCCCCCCCCAAAATTAACCCATTTTGTTAAATTGACGAGATACGGCCTACACGTATCCAATTGTGGATACGACACTAGTCACAAATAAATAATCATATGTCAATTTGGTCTAATTGACCAATTGACAAATACAACATGTGCAAATCTCGGAATTCTCCCAAAATTTGTACCAAAATATACATAACTTCCACCGTAGGTCTCCGATGAACCTAAAATCAATTCCTATGGGTAGCCTATGCATAGGGGTTGGTTTCTCATGGTTAAATCTCATATCTAGAGTCTATTTGAAAGGGAAAAATTGAAATGTACCTATTGGGAGATGGATTTTCAATGAAAAGTCTCCAAATACAACGTAGCTCCTCTCCTTGTAGATCTTGGCCTCCTCCTCCTTACTCCTTATTTCTTTCTTGTAGATCCTTGATGTAGAAGCCTCAATGAAGAACTAGGGAAGAGATTGGTGAAGAATTAGTGGAGAATTGATGAGGGAATGGGGGAAAATTGGAAGAGAGAAAATGTAGATCTAGAATTTGGGAATGAAATAAAATGAGAGCACTCTCTCTCCTCCTAATTATGGCTGGTCATAAACCCCTCTCCAAGCAATGTAAAATGTCCAAAAACCCCTTTGGGGCCTCTCATGAAGAAATTAATTAAGGAGAAAAGGTTCTAGTCTAATGATTTCACTAATTAATTCTACCTCTTAATCGATGGGCCTAATTCATGGGCTCAAACTAAACTCATCCAAAATATTGGGTTCATGCATCTAATAAAATAGGTTAGGTCCACTACACAAGTCTAAAATAAATACTACGTCTAATCAAATAATAAATAATACAACATTAATTAATTACTCGTGCACAATATTAAATACAACCCTCCTAAAATAAAATTCTCGTGTCAATTATTAAACTACCCTTGATTGAAAAAGTGAGGGTGACAATTGTTACGCCCCAGTCCCAAAATACGTAGGACTAGGAACACGTAAGCATGTCAGCCGTATGTATATAGCAACTCCAATATATGGATACCATAATACACACGTACGCTGTAATATGAATATAAACTCACATGTGGTATAAATATAGTCACAAGTCACAGATATACTAAATCTCATCCACACAACAAGTCACAAAAAGAAAATAACTAAACTAGAATAATGAGTCTGAATAATCCAAAACTAATAGTTGGGTGGAGACAAATCCACTACCAAAGACTATATCAATACTAAAATGAGGGAGAAGGATAAATCTCTAATATAAGTAAGATGATGATATAAAGGTATCAGCGAAGCGATCCCTCGCTAGAGATAATCACTGATGCTCAGAAGGTAAGACCTTCTCGAAAGAGATAAGTAGTAAGTCCTGATCCGTGCTCCTGCGAATAGTCATGAACATCTACACCTGAAAAGGGACCAGGTCCTCAGAGGGACGTAACAAGATACATAGAAGCATGCCAATTTGAATACAGTAAATATGCATAATAGGTAGAAAATATATAAGTACGTTGTACAAGGCAATATATATAAATGCATAATAAGGACAACTTTTCGACGTATGGGCAAGGGTAGGCTACTCGATCTAAGCCTCACAGCTCACACATCCGTCAGGGGATATCAGAAATCGTCATACCTCGGGAGTAGCGACCAGCGCGACTCTACAAAAATTGACATACCTCGGGGGTAGCGACCAGCGCGACACATGCCCGTAGTGTGAGCTATATACTACGGTTTACCAGAGTGGTTAAAGCTCATACGCCTAATGATTGTCCTCTCATGATACTTAGTGTAATGTGTGTGTCAACATATCTAATATATAGTAATGACTAAAAAAAACTACACATGCAATGAATATACAGAAATGCAATAAATATACAGAAATATAATAAGCATGCAAAGTACTATAAGCAATTTGGCAAGGTATCGTGCCTGGTAAGAAAGCTGCAAGGTGTAACATCTAGGAGTCAAGCACACAGGATCAGAAGCTACGGCCTCAGAATGAACGTCTCCGGATGCTGAAATAAATATCACCAACGTTCCCAGAATAAGCGAGATAGCTAGAAAACACTACCCTTTCGTCCAATTTGAACACAGGGGCAAAACGGTAATTATGGGTCAAAGCGGGGTCCACAAGTGGTACACTTTGCACTGAAAAGCGTGCCAGGGGTAAAGGTCTCTAAATGGGACAAATTATAGGTCAAACCAATTCTAAACGTTAATACGAACTCAACGGTACGTCCAATTTTGGATTCTGGCGAGTCGTACACAAATTCGCCCAAAAAGTCAACCGTATGGTCCGCCAATAGGCGACTTGGTCAACTATCTCAGAATCGCGTGACTTGGGTCACAGGACCAACGCGATACCACGAATCTAATGGCACAAGTTTTGTCGTGTTCTGACGAGCGTACACTAAGTGGCGCGATATTTTTCAAAAGTTGCGATACGGGGACTTATCGCGGATACGGGTTGATTCCGACGCGCACACACGTCCAAATCAGTTTTTGCAAAAGCTCACATGTCTGGGTATACAGTGCGCACCTTTTGGTACACTTGGTACATGACGGGGCAGTCCCGTTTGGCGCGGCGCGCTTCGTATCACAAGTTTTGGAAGTTGGAAAAACGAGTTTTTAGTAATTTTTAACCTAATTTAATTTTGCATACAACATCAAATAAAATAATATAATTGACAGAGAATGATCTCGGTTAGGTGGTCTTCACATAGCAAAAAGAATTTTTAGGTTTGGA